>JACBKR010003760.1:0-26424 GCA_014218235.1 Colocasia esculenta
AGATATTTGAATTTTCATTTAAGCGCCAAAAACACTTCAGAGCAAATCGATGTTTAAGTTACTTATCAAATCGTTATACTTATAAGACTTAACAAATCGTTATGAATCTTAATAATCGATGTGAGAAGCAAATCATTATGGCACTTATCGAATCGTTGTGAGAACCAAATCATTGTGAGAGCAAATTGTTGTTCTCACTTATGGAATCGTTATGAGAACCAAATCGATATGAGAGCAAATCGTTGTTCTCACTTATGAAATCGTTATGCAAAGCAAATCGTTATGAGCCATAACGAATCGTTATGAGAACCAAATCGATATGAGAGCAAATCGTTGTTCTCACTTATGAATCGTTATGCGACCAAATCGTTATGAGCCTTAACGAATCGTTATGAGAACCAAATCGATATGAGAGCAAATCGTTGTTCTCACTTATGAAATCATTATGCGTGCAAATCTTTATGAGCCTTAACGAATCGTTATAGAAGGCAAATCGATGTGAGGGCAAATCGTTGTGCTCACTTATCAAATCGTTGTATGATAAAATCGATGTTTCACTTAACGAATTGTTACATGATCAAATCATTGTGTAACTTATGAAATCGTTGTTAGTGAAATCGATGTGGCACTTTTGAATAGAAATCGATGTATATTGAATGAACATCGATTTAGCATTTTAGTGCGCCATAAAATAATCATAAATATTGATGAAACAATATAATCATAAATTTTGTTAGCACCAAAATATGAAGGTAATAAAGAGTGGTTCAACACCACCAACTAACACAAAAGATCTCAATTCTGTGACAAGAGGGAATCAGCCAAACGGCGATAAAATAAAAATAAAGAGGAGTAAGAAGAACGACATACAATTAGCCCTCATTCGCAAAGGACGATGCGAGAACTGCAATAGGATAGGCCACATATCAGAGGAATGCTGGAGGAAAACAAGCACTTGCCTACGCTGCGGAAATCGCAATCATCGCATTTCCGAGTGCCCTATACTTAAGGAGCAGGAGAAAGGGAAGCGCTCGACTGGGCAAAAGAGGCCTGGCCAACTTCAAGCTGTGCAGAAAGTTGAGACCCCCGAGGAGGGTGGAGTCGTGGAAGGTAATTCTAAACTTACCCAGATTACTACATTTACCATAGAGTGATGATTTATATTTATCTGAAGGAGTCATGGAATTTAGTGGACCAAATTCTTTTTAAGTGGGGGAGGATGTAGCAATCCGGAAATTTAGTATTGAAAAATTTGAAATAATAAATTTCTATAAAAACGGAATAATAAAAATATACATACCATTATCGTATGTACAAGAACACATCTAAAAATTCTGTAAAAATTATAAATCAACCCCAAATATTATCCCTAAGTGTTCCACAAAGAAATTCGTGAAACAAAAAAAATCCGATTGGCCAAGCGTACGTCACAACATGACTAATTATCCAAATTTAGAAACTAAGTCGGAAAACCATTACACGAAAATATAACAGGCTCATAATTAAATGAACATGTCGGAGAGATCTCCAACATCGGTATTGATGACCCATTATCGAAAGTGGACCAATGGACCTCTCATAGTCCATGAATAAAATCAAGTAAGAAAAATATAATAAAATCCATAACTCTATTATTCCCTAATTAGAAGGGGAAATTTCAATAAATTAAATTCTATTAAATAATGGGCTTTGTTAAATAGACTATATAAAATTTATTGGGCCACAATAGGGATTTTTAAAAGAAGAACAATAGGAAAATACTCTAAATTCGCAACTTAATTATTACCTAAATAGAAAAGGGTTATTAAATAAGTAAAATAGTTAGTTTTGGTTGGAATTGGATTCCTAAACCTACCCTGATAGGTTGGCCACGAATTTAGCTTACATCCTAACCCAATTAGGAGTTGTCAAGCTTGGAAGGAGGGGAGGAAATCGGCAACCTCATAATTAAGGGGTAATTTGAGTAGTGGTAGGAATTGGAACTCAAGGGAGCTTAAATACTCTCTAAATCCCCCATGGCCGGCCCTAGCTCATTGCCAAGGTTTCAAGATGTGGAGAGGAGGCCAAGGAGGAGGAGAATTCGTGGGAAGGAGACTTCATCAAGGTTTCATCCTGTGTTCTTCAAGTTCTAACCCTAGAAAGGAAAACAAGCCAAAGGTAGGCATTCTCACAAGCATAAATCATATAATTTTGTCTGTAGGTAGTTCCAACCATCAGGGACAAAAGCCCTCTGGTTTCATAATTTTCCATCAAGCATATCTTTTGTTCTTGATTTTCGAAGTTCTGCAAACCCCATGACCCCGAACCCTCTTGAGAAATTTATATCTTCATGCTTACTTGTCCCCATGCCATGAGATTTTTACTGGAATAACTGATGCTTATTAGGCGTCTTTTTCCCCTAAAAGCCCTAATTTTTATCCACCATGTTGCTCGAATTAAATCTTTCATCTCAACTGTACACTGTTCTATGTTCTTCATGAATATACTTGTTTGAACCCTACCGAAACCATGTTTGTTATTGAATTCCTATTTACTAAAAGTACTCCCACATGTCTAGGTCAGTTTGAAAGTGGTTTCGTGATTTTTCATCCTCTATACATTTAGTTATGATTTTCTGAACGTCCCTGTGTCAAAACAAGGCCACTCGGACCACAATCCAAGGAGCTGTACTTTTCCCGCTCAGACTCAGGCGCAAAACCTGAAAACGCGACGGCCCAAAAGGCCGCGTTCTCAGGGCAGATCACGACAGAGTCAACCATCATGTTCTTAACGTGATAGGTGCTGGCGTCGCGTTATGTCGGCCTGCACTGACCGACCCGTCGCGTTCTGTGTAAACCCCTGTCGTGATCTATTCTGACCCCGTCGCGACCCTTACAAGGGTACGTCGCGATCTGGGATTTTTACATGAAACCCCCTATCTCTGCAAGATCTGACTTTCTACAGTAACCATTTTCCCTGTTAACTGTCTTAAACTCAGTAAATAAAATTGTTAATCATGGACATGTAATTAGTTAAATTAAAAAGTCTTTCACTTGATTATTTCATCTTCATGATTCTCTTACACATGCACACACTTGAACCATCCAATATGGCTTAATTTGGCATGAAAATATTTCATAATGTATCTGGTAATTTATTTCAATAATGTATATTAATTGCTCTATTTTAAAAGGACTTGTCTTCGTTTCTCACGTTGTTTTGGGAACATCGATATCGACGCTCCACTGTTCTAGAATTCCTCTAGAACGTCGAGCACTTGTTTCTATATACACACTCTCTCTTTACTTGGACAAACTCTCTGTCATATACTCCTTCTACCAGACTAGTGAGTCTTTGTTCAAGGCCTCTATAAGTCTCCTCTGTCCATGGATTCCCACATGGTCGACGAGCTGGTTGTACCCTAACACCTATGATACCCTTTAGGGATCAACATGATCCAAACGGCTATTAGAAGTTCACTCTTATCTTCAATCACGCCGGACCTCTAGACCTGTGCATAACATGGTCAGTGGTAGGGTAGTAAGTTCCACCTGACTGCCAACACCAAGTGCACGTGCTGTGCAACTGTTACTATCGTCTGGTTACTCGACGTGTTACGAGCAATGTTCCTTAGCTCTCATCTATACTCTACTCGCTCATCTATTCACGTTCACTCTACTATCTCGTCTATTCATCTAGTGCTCTTATCTGTTTCTTGGTACTCTCTATTGGCCATCTATTGATTGTCTAAAGATAAACAAAATAACTAATGCCAACGCAATAGGGCCCGATCTGGTCCTGGGGGGAGCACCCGAAAGTGTCATTTGCCCATGGGAGTTAAATGATCAGGATGTCGGCATTACATCCAAGTGCCATTTAATAAACAAAACAAGTGCTATGTTCTCTCGTTGTCCTTTGACAACAAAGTGCCATTTAACAATGTTACTTTATGACAATCAAACAAAGTGCTATATTCTCTTGTTGTCTATTGACAACAAAAGTGTCATATTCTCTCTCGGTTATTTACGGATAACCAAAGTTCCATTACTATCTCGATTGACGAAAGTTAATAAAAATTGCTATACTATTTCGATTGATAAAAATCAATCAAAGTGCAACTTACTCTCTATATGGCCAACTACCTTCTCTCCCCTTGCTATACATGTTGCTTGCTATTGCTTGACATTGACGTTCTTGCTATCGTGTTGACATCGACTTCTATCGTGACTTGACTTTAATCATCGTGCTATACTTGATTCATCTGGTATTTGAACCATGTTACTGGTGCTATTACTTTCTGGACTTATTATGACTCGCTCTATCATTAGTTACTCTGCCATTTAATGCGTTAATTACTTAAAGCCTGTTTGATCCTGAGATTTAAGTCCTACTGGGCATTATCGCTCACCCTTCGTTATTTATTATTGTGTCTCAGGTAAACTTGATGACGTTACTCACACCGATGGGGCGGGACCTGAGTGATGAGTGATCTGGAGTCAAGTCAAGAAGTTACCCTAGTACCATGGAGTCTTGTAGTTATTGCTTTAGATTTCTTTTCAATGTAATGATGTCAATGAGCCCTATGGTTTGGCTCTGGATTAGTGATTGTAATAGTCTTAGTGGAAATTTCAATAAGAAGAAGAGTTTTACTCAAATTATTGTTCATTAGATGCTCTGATTCACTCAACTGTTGTGCAATTTACATTACTCTGCACTTTGCTCACGTCTCCCCGATTTATTCCGCTGCTAAATTGGCAGGGCGTGACATGTATGGCAAGTTCGAACCAGCCATAGTACTGTCTCTAACATCGCACTGACCTCTTGACCATGTTACTGTGCACGACCAAGTGGTAGACCGTGATAGTTACCAGACTGCCAGTACCTGGAGGTACTGTTGCAATCGTTACTATCGCATGTTTTAACATCATTTTACATGCATTGACCTATAGTTTTCATCTATTCCATATTCACTCATCTATTCACGTTGTCCCTATACTCTCGTCTATTCTACAATTACTCTCATTTATTTTTGGTACTCTCTATGGCCATTTGACTGATTGTCTAAAGAAAATAAACATAACCAATGCTTGGCAATATAAGGCGCGGTCTGATCCTGTGAGGTGTGCCCAAAAGTGCTAGTGCCCGTGGGAGTTAATTGATCAGAATGTTTGACATTACACTCAAGTGCTAGTATAGTTAGATGATTACTTTTATTTGCAATGAAGTCAATTGGGCTCATAGTATTGGCTCTGAATTAGTAGTTGTAATATAGACATTAATAGATTTTTTAGTGAAATACATTTAATTTAGTATTATTCAATTGTCCAATGAATTGATGTCTATTACACGCTTTATACTCGCGCTACATTAACTGCATCATGTTCCAATATTTCGCGTCGAAGCGTGACAGTCGAGACATTAGTTAACCCAAATGACATCACAAAAAATTCATAGTAACCATGTCTGATTCTGAATGCAATCTTGGATATGTCTTCTTCTTTGATTCTTAGCTGGTGATACCCTAATCTCAAAACTATCTTAGAAAATATAGTGGCCGATTGAAGTTGATCAAATAAATTATCAATTCTTGACAAAGTGTATCTATTTTTCACTCTGACCTGATTTAATTTCCTATAGTCAATATATAGTCTCAAGGATCCATCTTTTTTTCTAAAAAACATACACTGGACCACCCTAAGGTGACACACTAGGTCTGATGAATTTCTTATCTTACAACTCCTATAATTGCTTCTTTATTTCCACTAACTCAGCTAGTGTCATTCTATAAAGAGCTATGAATATTGGCAGAGTTCTTGGCATGAGCTCCATGGTGAAATTAATCTCTCTAGGAGGACGTAAGTTGGGTAAATCTCTAGGAAATACATCTGAAAACTCTTTAACAACTTGAATATCTTGGACTGATTTCTATTTTTTGCAAGTAGAGGCTGTGACTACACTAGCTAAATAGCCTTGACATCTATTTTTCAACCACTTAATTGCCTTGAGAACTGATATTATCTTCTTAATAGTGTTAACTCTTGGGCATCTATAGCTAAAAATTATGTAGTGTTGGAATGTCACAAGAAATGGAATTTTAATATTTTAAACTGAATCAGACAAAATCGAAATTTGTTATTCATTTTGGTTCAGTTTTTCAATTTAAAACGAGAAATGAACACCCCTAATTCGACGGTCGAAATGCAACAATTTTTGTGACATACATATGTCCACTCTTTGTGCAATTGATTGTGTTGTGCGCTTCCCATTTGGTTCAGGAGAAATGTTTTGTGCTCGCATGGGCAGATATAAATATTTTGTTGAGTTGCTCTTCCAATACCCTATTCATGCAAATGGGCATCCAATGGTAGCAGCACTGTGCAATCACCTAGCGAGACTCCCAATATACGAGGAGACTTTTTAACTCTAGCAAGAGTCCCCGCATCTATCCTGATGGCGATGCCCCATCCTTTTTTTAAAACTCCTCCAATATCTAAATTGGCGCCAAGAGATACACCGCACCCCAATTCCTTCTTCCCCACTTCCCCCTTCTTTCTGCTCCATAAAACACGTGAAAAATATTTATGACACGTCAAAGTGTGCATTAAATTAGACATATTTAATAGGATTGTATTATATGGGAGTGGATTTTTAATATCCTCCACCACCCCACTTTTTAAAAACCCCTTATTCATGCGGCACAACTCTAATAAATATACTCGTCTTAATATACACTAATTTAGTGCACATAAAAATATATATTAATTTTATGTTCATTAAATGTTTCTCAACATACATTCCACCGACGTCTTCTTCTTTTCAATATATACCAAGAGGAAAATGATGGTGGTCGATTCAAGAGCTCCCTCTACTTCCACTAGAAAGAACGGCGGTGTTGGATGGCATTGATCCTTTTACTCCACCTGAAAGTTCAATGGCTTCGAACTTTCTTCACTTCCACGTATACACAGCGGTGTCTGGCTTCTTTCTATCGACCTAAAAGCTCAATGGTGTCGGATAGCATCGGGCTTCCTTCACTTCCACCAACATAGTGGTATTGGGTGGCTTCATTTTTATGGAGAGAAGAAAGAAGATGCCTATACATCCCACCCACTCAAGGTTGCAAACAGGAAAGCAACCAGCGAACAGTTCTTTCTTCCTTCTTTTCACTAGGATCAACAGCATGCAAATCCAATGGTAACTTCCTTCTAGCTAGTGGAGACGTTTCTATTGTGAGACGTAGAACAACAACAATTGTTTATTTTTAAGTCTCTGTCAGGTTTCTTAAACCTGAAAGTCTTTATCTTTTTAAGGACTTATTTTTAATTTTTTGAGCATTAACTCCTTCCATGTGTACTTTTTCAATACCAATTTTACCCCTACCTTATATAATTAGATAAGTAGGGAAGAAAAGTATATAAGAATAATAGGTAAATATGTAAATGCGTAGTTACATAGTTATATAAGAGTAATAGTAGATAAATATGTAAGTACGTATTTACATAATTACGTAACTATGTAAGTTACATAGTTATGTAAGAAAAGTAGTAGGTAAGTGTGTAAGTGCGTAGTTATATAATTAAGTAACTATGTAAGTTACTTACTTATTTACATACATACATACTTGCATACATGTATCTAGCAACTCTCAATTTTGTAAATTGAGTTAAATGAATTTAAATAAAAAGAAATTATGAATAAATTGAAAACTCATTAAGCAAAATAAGTTATGGGCTTTCCTAGATGACTTGTACATGAGTTAATGGGGCACAAAGCTAAATCCCAATGTTGGTTAGAAGATAATTAGGCCTAAATTTGTACTTAATTATTAATAAATTAAAAAAGAGACAAGATAATCATTATTTTGACTCATAATTATCCAAAAAAGAGTCATAACCCTATCTTAATCTCTTGGCCATGGATCTAGAGCCCACCCCATGCCAAATGGAAGGATAAATGCTAGAAAAATATGAGATAAATATGGGAATTTCGGAGTTGGATGAGAGGAAAGAGTTTTAAGTGTTTTGGTAACCTTAAATATATAAATACATCTCTCCTTTGTCCCTAGCCAACCCTATTGACCCTCTGGAACTTGGAGGATGAGGAGGAGGAGCTTTTGGACGAGGAGATCAAGGAGGAGGAGGCTTGGAAGAGGAGCTTCTTCACGTTCTTCACATTTCGTGCCCTAGGATCTAAAGCGCTCAAAGGTAGGCAATCTCTCAAGAAAAAATAAATTAATTTCGACCCTAGACAGACCATGATCCTATCTTCTAAAGTCCCATATTTTTTCCAATTTTCATCAAGTCGTTTATGAGTATTTCGTGCTCAAAGTTTTGTTCAGAACATGTGCTCGATCTTACTTGTTCACCTTATTCCATGACTATGCTTGATCTCGTGCCATGAAGTTTTTATTGCACATACTACATAAAGTCAGGGATCTAATGATACTATTTTCTCCAATTTCTATCAAGTACACTTTTCGAATTAAATCGTTTTCCATCACTGTGTCTGATTTTTTGTTCATTGAGAAGTACCTTGTTCATAGCATGATCATACCATGTCAAAAGTCTAATTACTTCTTACTATGGATACTCCTGCAAGTCTAGTTTTCGTTTAAAGTTGATTTCATGATTTTTCATCATGCATATGATTTATTATGAATTTTAAGGAGCACTGTGTCAAGCCCTTGGCTGTATGGACCATAGTCCAAGGAGGCCTGACCAACCTTCTGAGCTCGGGCCGAGACCCTAAGAATGTGACGACCCGATAGGTCGCATTCTCGACTGGGTCACGACAAGGCATCACGTCGCGTTCTTAACACAGCGGAACTCCACATCGCAATCTTCAGATCATGTCGGTCTCGACCTAAACGCGTCGCCCAGACACATCGCGACGAGAACCTCGTCGTCGCATCGGCTTCTCGGCTGAACCTGAGCGTGTCGGCTTGTCAGTCGCGACTTGAACGTGTCGGCCCAACCCGTCACGACCAGATCATGGCCATCGTGTCGACCCAGTGTGTCGCAATCTGAACGCGACACTGGCCGATGTGGTGACCTGACTATCTATTCCAGAAACCCTAATTTTCATCTAAAACTTGCTAATCATGTTCTCTAATCATGGTTTAATCTCTATAATGCCCTATTGCTAACAGTAACATCATGTTAATATATTTTATATAATATTCATATGATTTTATTAATTAAAAGATGTGTGCACAACTCTCATATGCTATCATTGATTATCTTACACATTCACACACTAAACGTGAATTTTTGCCATGAGACCTTACTGAAATTACTCAATAATATATCTGGTAATTAAGTGTAAATATCCCTATTATTTTAAAAGGACGTGTCTTTGTTTTATTAATTCGATTTGATACCGTTATCGCATCCCTCTGCCTCGAGCACTCAAGGCTAAACGAACAAACGTTTCTATACTTCTGACTAGACTAGGAACTCCTTGTCAAGGCCTCCATAAGACTCCTTGGCTTTGGCGATTGTCCATTGCCGACGAGCAGGTTGTACCCTCAATACCCATTTTACCCCTAGGGATCAGCATGATGCAATGACCTTAGATTGCTCTCTCTTACCTTGAGATCACGTCAGACCTCTAGCCTGTGTTCGTAGCACGACTATTGGGCGGTTAGTGACTTCCAACAGACTGTCAACACACGATCTTGTGTGTTGTGCAACTGTTACTATCGCTTGTTTATTGTCGTTTTTACGTGACTTGACTTATAGTTCTCATCTATTACTTATTCTCTCATCTATTCATGTTCTCTCTATACTCTCATCTATTCTTCAAGTACTCTCATCTATTCTTGGTACTCTATTTGGCCATCTATTGATTGTCTAAGATAAAAATGTGATCAATGTCAAGCAACATTATAAGGGCCCGGTCTGGTCCTGGAGGTGCACCCGAAAAGTGCTAGTGCCCATGGGAGTTCAATGATCAGGATATATGACATAACATCCAAGTACTATACTATCAAGATTAATCTATGACAATCAATTCAAGTACTATGTTCTCTTGGTTGACAAGAAGATCAACTAACGTGTCATCGTGACTAGTGCACTTTTGTGCAACCTTACATGCTATCTCGTTATATGGCCAATCCTTTATAATACTAGTTGTGCTATTTTCTTGTGAAAAGTACTAGCATTCTCTTGCTATCGTGTGACATTACGTTCATGATTATACTTGATCGTTCTCTCCAGATACCTTGTTTTACAAGACATTAATCACTTTAAGTATGCCTGTCTCATGAGATATTAAGTCCTACTGAGCGTTATCGCTCATCCTGCGCTATTTGTTATATGTGTTTTAGGTGAGTCTGATGGGGACCACCACACGCACGAGGATGAGGATGAGCAAGTGCAGGAGTGACCTGATGTTTCGACAACTAATCATCTTAGTAGATAGTTAGATGGTTAGTAGTTGTTTTTATTTGAATAAAGTATTCTGGGCCCATAGTTATGGCTCTGCATTAGAGAATGTAATAGAATTAGTTAAATTATCAATAAAGATGGTTCATTTGACATTATTCCAATATGTGCAATAGTTTGATGTCTATTTCTCGCTCTATATTATTCATTTAACTATTTATCGCTCTGATATTCTGCGTTGGAGCATGCATTACATGTATGCTTACATAGTTACATAATTATGTAACTACGTACTTACACACTAATTACTTACTTACCTATTACTTCTCTTACATAACTATGTAACTTACATAGTTATGTAATTATGTAATAACGCATTTACATATTTATCTACTATTCTTATGTACTCTTCTTACCTATTTATCTAGTTATATAAGGTGGGGGTAGAAGTGATATTGAAAAAGTGCACATGGGAGGAATTAATGCACAGCTCACTTTGCCCACATTATCTCCAAGACGGTCAGTAAGCTGCAAGGATGGAAAAAGGACTTACTCTCCTCGGGTGGTAGACTGATTCTAATACAACATATCTTATCAGCCCTTCCAATCTATACCATGAATGCCATGCCCATTCCGACCACCGTTGTGAAAGCCTTCAACAGAATCCTTGCTAATTTCTTTTGGGGTTCCTACGAGGGATCCCCAAAAAGGCATTGGAAGAGCTGGAACACCATTGCCCAGCCGAAGGAGAGTGGGGGCTTGGGAGTTCTGAACCTGCAACACATGCAAATTGCCTTTAGGACCAAAATGTTGTGGAGAGCTTTGACTACTGATTCCATCTGGGCCAGATTCTTCAGGGGTAAGCACCTGTTTAAGTGTCACTATTCCGAAGCTCATTTCCCCTTCATGTTGGCTGCGGATAGAAGATTATGGCAGCAGGTGGCCCACATAATTCACAAAAATCACAGGGTCATTCTATGGACAGCAGCCCCACAACTTATTTCTGGTATGATATATGGACTGGGGAAATGCCTCTCAAATAATTTATACCTGAAGACATATGGAACAACATGATCCACAAGGACTGCACTGTCCATCAGGCCTTCACCAACCCGATGAGAACTCAGCTGCAGACCGCTCTCCAGTATTGTCCCAATCAGCTGATGTCCCAGTTCCTTATTACTAATGACAAAAAGGACACATGGATATGGTCTTCTACTGCAAATGGCGTTTTCTCCACCAAATCTGTCTGCTCCATTCTTGCTCCAGCAACTTCACAATAATGGGCAGCTCTGTGGTCACCTCATACTCCCCTAAAGTGGTCTATTCTCTTATGGCGTTAATGCTCAATATCATTCCTGTGGATGAGACCATCAAAGGAAAATGTGTGCCTCTTGTTTCCAAATGCTCTTGTTGTTCTCAAACCCAAGAAGAAAGTGCTCTCCACCTCTTCTTCAGAAGTACCACAGCCAACCAAATCTGGTCAGAGCTCTTCCATCATTTGAATTTCAGCAACATGGAGATTAACGTTGTGCCAGATAGAGTGACAGCCTTCTTAGCATGCCCAGAAGTTATGGCCACTGCAGGGCATCTCACTCGCTGCACCTTTATGGCACTTTTATGGGACATTTGGTGCAGCAGAAATGCAGCGGATAGACAGCAAGGTAAGGAAACGTCGGCCAAGCACATCATTAATCGTTCCATGCTTTCCATTCAGGCAATCTGCACATCCTTTAAGTTTCAGAAAATCCCTCAACCGTGGCTAGCTGCTCTCCGTCAGAATGAAAGTAGACAGGTGAACCTGAAAACCAGAATTCCGAGCATCGTTCCATGGCTCACGCCCCCACCGGACGTCTAAAGCTGAACGTTGACAGGGCATTTAACATGACATCCGGGGAAGCGGGAGGCGGAGGAATCCTTCGTGATCATGAGGGCAATATGTGCTGGGCTTTTGCCTGGGCATACCATGATTTGAACTCAAGCCTTGCAGCTGAGGCACTGGCACTTAGAGATGGCCTCTCCATCTGTTGCAGCAAAGGAATCACAGAGGTGTTGGTGGAGACAGACTCATTCAATCTCCTCCAGATTGTCACAAAACAGACCGCCTGCCCATGGGACTTTGCTTGCATCTTGCAACACATCGCTGCCAAGACACAAAACCTGAAAGCAGTAATATCCCACACTCCAAGGGAGGCTAATAGAGTTGCGGACTGCCTAGCTAGCTTTGCAAAATCCTGTCATCATCTTGTCATTTGGGATCTTTGGACCGATCTGCCTACTCTTGTAAAGGAACCCTACCATTCTGACAAGGTGGGGTATCCTCCCATTAGGTCCTAACTTTACTTGTACTCACTTTACTTATAAATGAAAATCCACCCCTAGCCACTTGGGGAAGGTAGTGGCCCTCTCACACTGTGAGGCCGCCACTACCTACCTCCTTGGTTTGGCTATATTCAAAAAAAAAAAAAACTTAAAAATAAGTCCTTCAAAAAGTAAAAATTTTCAAGTTTTAAAAATCTGATAAAGACTTGAAAATAATATCAGATCTCTGTCAGAAACTTAGAATTAATTCTCCTTTTTTTCATGTCTTCCGTCAGTGCAATCTAATTTAGCTATTTATTTGTGGTAGCTGACTACATGTTAGGATAAATATATTATCTGTCTACCGTAGCAAATTGTGTGATGTATTAATTTTTTATTTAAATACTCAATACAGAAACAACTATATTTATATGGCTTATGTTAATTGGATGTGTTCTGTTTATGTGGTGTATGCTACATAGATGTTCGTTGACGATGAGTATGATGATTCCAATTAATGATAGATTTTCTAGAGCATGTTGTATGGTATTGTCTACTTATAGTTTGCACACGCTTAGTGTGTCCGTTTTTATGGTGACATCAACATGTGGATGTATGGTTTTGTGTTCCATAGTCAGTGATCGATAGGTTTTGTGATGATATTGATATTGATATGTTGAACACTAGACCTCCTAGAAAATAGTTCAAGAATGATGAACTGACATCTGTTGGTCTAAGATTGTCATTTGTCTGTCTTAGCAATCCACTTGTTAGCAACAGTATACTATTTGTCTGTCATAACTGTTTGTATAACTTTTTTTTTTGTTTTTTTAATGCCCATTGATTTGGAGCATATACATGAGAATTTGTCAGCATAAGACAAGGCCATATGTGAACAACCAGCAGGATAGTAGGATATTCGTATGTCCTGATTTTTTGTAGTAGTTTCCTATTATTTGATCATTTTAGTAATTGTTGGTCAAAAGAACACATTTACCTAGAGCTGAGGAGATGGTTTGTCAGGATTATGTATCCATGGATCTCTTTTTTGGAGGGATATAGAACATCACCTAATATTTTTCACTCTAAATTGACTATTCATCTGTCCTGTCAGCCCATATATTAGCGTGTCCTGTCAGCCCATATATTAGCGTAAGGACATTATTTGTCTGTCCAATTCTGTGTGATTATTTATGTCTGAATATTTAAAGATGAGCATTTATGTGCAGACAACTATATTTAATAGTGGGTATGTTCTCCTTGTGAGGTGTGGACGTTAATTTGGATGATGATTTATTTATTTTTTCAAGAAAAAAATTAGCATTTGTTAGCCTAAGATTGCTATTTGTCTACTGTAGTAGGGTACATGTCATCTTTAACAGAATGTTTGCGCATCCTATTTTCTATGTAGAGCATATTAGTTCCTTTCTTAAAATATATTATGTTGCTTAATCAATATTTTTCAGTTTAAATAGCTTTTTATTCCTACTACTGATAAATAAAACACTGTTGCAGACAAATAGTTCCGTTGTATAGCTAAATAATTTGTTTAGGCGAACAAGTATAAAGCAAATGGACTCAGGACAACCTTTTGTTTTATTGTAAAATGGTCAATTTATAATAAATAATATCACATTGGGGGATGACAAATGTAACTAAAACGGATACTCTCTTGTTATAACAAACGATAGAGGCTCAAGTGAATAACACAAGGAAAATTCTTTTCAGGGTTGTGGCAATTTTTGGGGACAACGGTGGAGTACCATCTTGCTAATCATATTGCTGCACATGCATGAGTCCTCTTTGAAGCCTTTTCTTAATTAGCTCTGCAAGTTTGGATGATTTTCTTGCTCTTTTTCTTGCCCACCATCAAATCTTGTTCATATTTTTCCTGTGCCTAAAAAAATACGATAACAGATAATCTAAGATGGAAACGAGTCTCTTCAATACATAAATTAAAACATAATAAACTAACATTTAATAGAAAAGATTGTATGGTAGGACATAGAGTTAAGATGGATAATAATCTTGGAAAGGGGGATCTCGCAATGCAAGCCCAAGCCCACAACGCCCAACAAGTTGTAAAGCAGCCATAAAGGCGATGGCCCAAATAACTAACTGTGGGCGATTTAGGAAGTGCCAAATTTACCAGAGTGCTACCCAGTCCATGATGCCACCCCTGGGAAAGCCACCTCTGGCTCGATCAAAAAGCTCCAATGTACGGTACATGGATAGCTCTTGAGATACCACCCACGAAAGGCATAGAGAACAGGGAACTGGCCCAAGCTCGACCTCCACGAAGGCCCCGAGTCCGATAAGTTGACCCTTGGTTGGAGAGCCTTTAGCTCCAGAAAACTATTCCCCTAGGACAAGATAGCTGGATCTACGAATAATAGCCTCGGATAAGATCGATGCTATGCTAGATTCCCACTTGACGTCAACGAAGCACCCAAATGGCTGAAGGACAAAAGGGTGGTAGGAGCAAGTGTCTATTACATGGTTACCCTGTCATGTCAGATCAGACCCCATACTTCATATGGAAATCTCCAAGGGCATCATTATGTATGCAAGGCATGGTGCCGCAATCACCAAAAAAAACCCTCCACATCCTATCCATGCCGATCACTATGCCCCACGTGTACCGATGGGGAAGCTCGCATCTATTTAGTTCATCCTAATCTCTCCGATGAGGGTAAGCCTTTTCAAGCCCATCAAACTTGTCTAAGATCTCTATCTCTAGTGGAGAATGATCTTAAGCCGTCTTTTCTTTTTCTGCTTCTTCTACCACCATCATTGGCTTAAGCATCAGAAGATGATCCCCCCAAAGACATCTCTGGCCCCCCTAATCCTTGATCCTCTCTATGCAGTTCTTCTCTTGGCATGCTCACATCAGCCCCTCCATCCAAGACCAAACAACGATCTGTAGAGAAACTCAGGATCAGCCCTCTCATCTGGCACCATCTGTGAGAAATGAGCAAGAAGGTATCATAATGTGTAAAAGCAATAGAGAGATAGGGAAAAATCTCTTTTCGAGAAAATATTGTGAAAGGGAGATAGGGAAAAATCTCTTTTCGAGAAAATATTGTGTCAGTGGCGGACGTCCAAGCATCACCTCCGATAGCACCAACATCCCATCTTTTGATGTTGTGGCTAAAATGACAATGCTCGCCATGCAAGAGAGAGAGAGAGAGAGCATGCCCCCCACATGAGAGAGAGAGAGAGAAACAATAGAGAGAGAAAGAGAGAGAGAAAAAGAGAGATGAAAGGGAGAGACAACACCGAGGGAGAGAGAGATGCGTAGGAGAGAGCAGGAGAGAGAGCATGGGGGAGAGAGAGTGCATGAGAGAGAGGGGTGGTTGGGGTGCATTAGGTGCCGGAAGGGTTTATCCCTCTAACTCTGAGGGAGAGAGAGTGTAGCACTCCAAAAAATTCAGTAATTAAAAATTTTAAATAAATAGAAAATAGATAATTTCTGCATTATCGAATGTTTAAAACATACGTACCACTATCGTACGTGTAAGAACACATCGAAAAATTCCGTAAAATTTATAAATCAACCCAAACATTATTCTTAAGTGTTCCACGAAGAAATGCATGCAATGAAAAAAATCCGATTGGCTAAGTGTACGTCACAATGTGACTAATTATCCAAATTAGGAAACTAAGTCAGAAAACCGTTACACGGAAATATAATATTATCATAAATTAAATAAACATATTGGAGAAACTTCCAACATCATGTAGTGATGACCCATTATCGAAATGGGTCAATAGATCACATTTGGCCCAAGAATAAAATGAAGCAAGAAAAAATACCAAAAATTTGTAACCTTAATTGAGCTGAAAATAGGAAGAGGTAATTAGGACAAATCCAAAGGCAATTAGGCTTTCTTGGCAACCAAAATTCGTGCCTAGCCATGGTATAGGGTTTCCTAAAGCCTCACACACTCTATTGGGGTGAGAAATCATCAAAATATGGAAGGTGAGAGACCAAATCGCAACCCTTCCTTCCTACACCCAATTGGACTTCTAAAAAGCCCTAGATGCTTAAATACTTGTCATGAAACCCTAGGGGATGTGTTTACCTAGTGTTGGGGTCATGGTTAGCCGTTCTTGAGCACAAGAGGTGGAGGGAAATGCCCCAAGACGGAGCTTTTCTTCCCTGCTGCGTCTGCATCGACCTATGCAGAGTGCGCTCCTTGGAGTTGACCTAAGGTAGGTCAATCCTTCACTAAACTGTGCAAGACTTATACCCCGAAAGAGGGTCGAGTCTAGTTCCTAATCCCACTAGTTTTCCTATTTTTCATTCAGTAGATCTGGTGCAGTAAGCATTCTCCTCCAATCAGTCTGAAAGAGGGCTTTTTGGAAAAATGTGACTTCTTCAACCTAAAAGGTAGGTGATCTCGGGCCAAATCTAAATAAATCTTATATCAATGTGTAGAGCATCGAGTCTACTTTCATGTCCAAGTGATTTCATCGATTTTCATTGAGTACATCACGTGTTTTAAGTGTTTTTCCAAAGTCGCGCTGTGTAATAGATTTTCGCATTCATGTCGATTTCTCATGCATCTTGAGGCCAATTTTAATAATTCCAAAACCATAGTTCTATTCTATTCCATGTTCCCAACAAGTTTCATGTTGACACTTTTGTCCAAAAGCCCTAGATTAGAAGTTATAAGCGTTGCATGAATCGAGTGACTGTTTTCTGCATTTTCAGGTAAGAACCCAAAACGTGGGGACCAGACGTCACGTTTTGGTGTGCATGAACGCGACGCAAGAGTCCGAGGCGTTCATGTAAATTACAACCATGCCCTACGTTGTGATTTTGAGTGCGACCGTACTGGTCTGATGTAAGGCCCTCGAATTTTGTTGTATTATTGTGTTGCATGTAAATAATTGTGTCGTGTATGTATGTATGTATGTATGTATGTATGTATCTACGTATGTATTAATTAGTATACTTATGTGAGTATGTGTACAATTAGGTATAAATATTGTATGTATTGCTTGATGGTAGTGGTATACAAACTATATATATTACATGTATATATGCATGATGTACATGGGTTTCTGCATGTTTTAGACTTCTGGCCGAAGGCCAGATTGGCGTCAATCCCATAGCCGTTTATGTGGTGTCAGCGTCCACCCATGGACGCCAACACTAATCCCAGCGTCTAACGATGTGGACGCCAACTTCTCTGACCTGCATGCGTTGCAGAGCCAGAAATTCCGGAAGCAAGGCAGCTCACCCATTGGGGAGCTGTCTCCAACGGTCTGATGGCCCTTTTTGTCCGACCTGTGTGAGAGGAGAGCTCCTCTCCTCTACATACAAAGCCCCTTTGCAACCAGAAAACCCCTCTGGACCCTTTGCAAAGAGAAAGAAAACCCTAGAAGAAAAACTGAGAAAACCCCCACTTTGCAACCCAAAGATCTGACTTTCTGGAGCTAGATCCGGCCATCTTCCACGACAAGAGGATAGCTGGAGCAAAGGAGAAGGCCTCCCCGACATTTCTTTGCTGTGGAGATCATCCAAGAGCCCGGAGGAACGAGATCTTGGAGGACATTTCTGCACTTCTTGGGACTGCCCAAGGAGAGCTTCTCCGAGCATTTAGGTCCATTGGAGCAATTTGTTAAGAGGCAAGTGACCCTACCATAAGGTTCCCGTATGAGTCTAGGATGGTTTTAACATTTTTGTGTATTTTTCTTCGTGTCCTTGACCCCCAAATTCACCCCAACTTGAGAGCTCGGGTCTGTGTTTTGCACAGACTTGAACTTAACGGCAACATCCTTTGCCGTTAAGATTATGCTTGGCGGCAAGCGATCATGCCGTTAACCTCCTTTGACGGCCAGAGCTTGACGTCTAGTTTTCAGGACAGAACAGAAGCCTGTTCTCTCCTTCTACTACTATTTTCGATGGGTTTTTCGTGATGAGGATATATGGTAACCCTATACATTATGTATACTGGTAAATGTGGTGTGTGGATGAGTTATGATGTGTGGTGGTGAATTTTAGAGATTATTATCCTATGAAATTTCAAGCATGATTTGTTGGTGACCTTGTCAATCCATGTTTCTATGATTAGGACTAGTCTGAGTGCCCTAAGTTTTGTCAGATCATGAAGTTAGTGGATCAGTATATGTGTACTCAAATTTTGATAAATTGTCCATGCTTGCATAAATTGCTATTAATTTCGGTTCGGTAAATAAAAAGGCATGCAAGAAAGAATTGTTGTGATCGATCTATGGTTGTATGATTTAGGGTAATTCTGTATTTCAGATCATGCATATAACAGTTAGTCTCTGTTCTGAAATTTTGGAAAATTCTCCATGCTTATCTGAATTATTACGCTTTCTGAAATTGAATTTAGAAAAGCATGTGTAGGGTTATAAAACCTTGAGAAAATGGTATGTTGCTCAGAAAATCTGAAAAATTGAATGTATGATCTTGAACCCGAAAATAGCATGTGGTAAATTTCAGGTCATTTGGACCCGTATATAAGGAGTTATGTATTTTTCCATGTGAAATGTAAAAATTTATGCATGTCATCGTAAAGTGATTAGATATCATTTAAATCCAACCTGATTGGTGAATTTACTGTGTGTTAAACTCCTGAAATCTATAGTGTTATGTCAGGAAAATAGAGATATGCATGTGAGTGAGAAAGTGAATGGAATGAAAAGTGATATGTGTAAAGCCATGTGTAAAATCGGTAAAATGTGTAAATGTATAACTGTGCCAATGTGACACTGCTTCCGTAGAGGGCAGTGGAACTGTATCAGGGAAAAGTCCCCCTGAGAAGTTCAATGTGTAAGTGACCCTAAGGGCATTAGGGGGAAATCCTGGAGGTGGACAAGTACCACTGGTTATGGGGGGACTTGTTCTCCCGGTCTGCGCAGTCCAAGAGTCGCCATTGTAATGCCTAGATGGCGTCTATGTGTAATGTGATGGTATATGTCCTTCTTTGGTGGTTTGGACTATGTGTCACGGCACCTAAAATGTGAATGTGTAATGTGTAATGTGTATGTGTTCATGTGTTAATGTGTAAGTGAACAATGTGAAACGTGTATGTGTAAAGTGAACCATGTGAATTGGAAACTTGTGTAAAGAAAATGTGAAACTAAAAAAGTGAGAATATGACATTGAAATCCATGTGAGGCAAATCTGAAACCATGTGAAATCAGTGATTTCATGTTGTTATCATCATGTTTATATGTGTGAAAATGTCTAGAATCCATGTTAGGGATAATTGACGAGCATGTGTACAAAATAGCATGATTGGTTGTTCACATGGTATGTTTTAAACAACATTGTAGCTCTCATGTGTAGGTTTACAGCCATTGAACCATGTGAAACCAGCAACTTAAAGCATGTGAAAATGTCTATGTATGTGCTAAGAACATGTAAAATCCATGCTAGTTGTGTTTTCCCTTCATATATGCACAGTGTTCATGTTGGTAGCTCTCATGTCTTGGTTCTTTAAAGGCAAAATTTCACGAGTAAATTGAATAGAGAGCATGTGATAGGTAAGTTTTATTCTTTGAAATCTGAAAGCATGATCCATGTATTAAATGTAAAACTGTCATGATAAGTTACAACTTTCAAATGACTAGCATGCCATATGTTGTAATTTGTGAATGTACATGTAGAAACCACTATGACTTATACGTGTATGTTATGAGTAGTGTTGCTTGCTGAGTCTTTAAGACTCACTTCTTGCTTCGGCGTACAGGTATAGACGGTGACGAGACTCTCGTGGAGGAGACAGTAAAGACGGACTCCGAGCGCGGAGTTTAGATTGTTGGAGCAGTGTACCCCTTTTTTTGTTTTCATAGTATGTAAGAACTTGAATATTGTATTAGTTTATCATGGGAAAAGGTATTATTGTGGACATCTATGTATTAAATTTTCAGCAATTTAAATTATGTGAACTTTTAGCTCTTAATGTTAATTGTAAATTTCATGTATGTTTAATGTGGATGATGAATGAATGAAGATAGTTGTCTTTTACTTTCGCTACTCTGTTGTATATTCGCGTGTATCTCAGCTGTTCGTATCGTTTGGGTAAATGTCCACTATGGCAGCGCTCGCTATACCGACGTGGGTTGGTATAACCGTACCGATATAATGAGGGCCGTCACAGAGATTGGTATCAGAGAAAACCGGTTGAGATTACACATGAATATACATAAGTCATCATCTTCATTGCATGCTAAGTATGTCCACATGTGTAGAAAACACTAATAAGAAGTGAAAAATAGATAAGAAAATGGTTAGGAAACTTAGTAACCTAGCTCTAATGGTGGCTGAAATTTTATTACAGCCATGGCTTCGAGAGGTAGGCGTGGTGGAGCGCCGGCCCGTGAGGACGAGCCGCGACGTGATGAGCAGGCGGAGCAACAGCCCGGCACCGCAAGGTCCTGTACTTCCCCACTGCCACCTGTGGACTACGGAGTATTCATGCAAGGTCTGGTGCAAGCCATGCAGACGCAGGCTCATACCCAGGCAGCACTCCAGGCACAGTGGAGGCCCAGGTAGAATAATGAAACAACTAGTAGTTTGCTATTTAAATTGCATGATATTGTGTTTATTGTGTATTGCCTATTGTTTAATATAGCAGGCTCAGGCACTAGCTCGGGACCATGGTGGACCTTCCTCATGGAGCGATTCAAGAGGATGACCCCACCCTCTTTTAAGGGGGAGAGTGATCCATTAATGGCAGAAAGTTGGTTAAGGGAGACAGAGAAAATCTTCCGAGCCATCAGGTGCCCTATGAGGATAAGGTGACATTAGCCACCTACATGCTACAGGTAGATTTTTAATTTTGTATGTTGTATGTTCTGCTTAAGCTAGAATTTGTTAGTTGGTGCTTATGAAGGTGTTTTGCAGGAGAGAGCGGATGTATGGTGGTCCTCCCTACTATGTACACGCTTTGGGGCGGAGCAGTAGACGTGGCGTGGGACGCGTTCGTGAGGCTCTTTCGAGCCAAGTTCGTCCTAGAGCATATCCAGGACAAGATAGAGCAGGAATTTCTCTCCCTGACGCAAGGCTCCATGACTGTGCTGGAATACGAGGCAAGGTTTTCTGAACTTTCTAAGTATGCACCGCATGTCGTAGAGGTGAGCGCAGGAAGACAAAGAAGTTCGTGATGGGACTCAAGCCATCACTGCGGACGAGGCTCGTGGCATTTGACCACCGCACGCTGGACGAGGCCCTCAGTGCTGCCTGCAGGCAGGAGGGAGAAATGGAGCAGTATCTGGAGGAAAAGAAGGCTTCGCAGAAGAGGCCAGCAGCGACATTCCAACGGCAAGATAAGAAGAAAATGGTGTACCAGACACCGTAGCGATCCGTGACAGTCAGCAACTCTCAGGTACCTTCTGTACGTTCCCCGGGTGTGAAGAAAGAGTGTCCCCACTGGGAAGACACACGGTGGTACCGAGTGTTGGATGATTTCGGGCAAATGCTTGAAGTGCGGGAGCAGCGACCACAAGATCAAAGATTGCCCAAGACTTCAACAGGGAGCTCAGCGTGGAGCGCCAGCCCCAGCAGTAGCGGCGGCCGTGCCAGCTACAGAAGACCAGGAAGGCCGAGCCCCAGCTCGAGTGTTTTGCTTTAGCTCGCGACGCCGAGCAGGCGGAGCATGTCACCGAAGGTACGGTTTTTCTTTTAGGTGTGCACGCTCGGGTTTTGTTTGATACGGGTGCTACTCACTCGTTCATTTCCGAGCGGTTCGCTAGGCAGTTACCCTAGAGTCAGGTGTAGAGTCTGAGGAGTTAGAAGTCCCTTTGTCTGTGCACACCCCTGCGGGTATGGTATCGACTAGGAAGTGCATTCCGTCGTTACCTGTGTGCGTTGAGGATAGAATCCTAGATGGTGTGTTCTTCTTGCTAAAGATGAAGGACTATGATGCTATTCTTGGTCTGGATTGGCTAGAGGAGCACTATGCGTTAGTGGATTGTCGCCGGAAGAGATTGTTTTTCCGCATTCCTGGTGAGGACGAGTTCTCTCATCCCTTGCCGAGGAACGTGGCGGGAAAGATGGTCATCTCTGCCATGAAGGTGATGCGCATGTAAACAAGGGTTGTGACGCTTTTCTCGCCAGCGTGGTGTTAGTTGCCAGAGGCTGATGAGTCACTTACTCTTGCGGAGATTGAGGTAGTGCAGGATTTTCCAGACGTCTTTCCTGATGATTTGTCTGGATTGCCACCGGATAGAGAGATAGAGTTTACCATAGAGTTGCTCCGGGCACCTCTCCTATCTCGAAGGCTCCATATCGGATGGCACCTGCGGAGTTAGCCGAGTTGAGGAGGCAGTTGCAAGAGTTGCTTGATAAGGGATTTATTCGCCCTAGTGTTTCCCCTTGGGGGCACCCTGTATTATTCGTCAAGAAGAAAGACGGGTCACTTAGGTTGTGCATTGACTACAGAAAGCTGAACCAGGTGACTGTGAAGAACAGGTATCCCTTACCTCGTATTGATGACTGTTTGACCAGTTGCGAGATGCATCAGTCTTTTCTAAGATTGACTTACGATCTGGTTATCATCAGTTGAGGATTCGGAGTGAGGATGTGTCCAAGACGGAGTTTAGAACCCGTTATGGACATTATGAGTTCTTGGTCCTCCTTTCGGATTGACCAATGCCCCTGCAGCGTTCATGGATCTCATGAACCGGGTGTTTAGGCTTATCTAGATAGCTTTGTCGTAGTGTTTATTGATGAGGTGTTGGTCTACTCTCCGGACGAGGCCACGCACCGTCAGCATCTGGTTTTAGTGTTAGAGGTTCTTCGTGAGCACAAGCTATATGCAAAATTCAGCAAGTGCGATTTGGTTGCACGAGGTTCATTTCCTCGGGCATGTTATCTCCGAGCTGGTGTTGCAGTCGATCCAGCAAGGTCAGGCAGTTATGGATTGGGAGGTTCCCAAGACCCCTTCGGAGATTCGTAGTTTTTTGGGTTAGCTGGTTACTATCGGCGATTCATTGAGGGTTTCTCATCCATCGCCGCCCCTTGACAAAGCTGACCAGGAAGGGTGAGAAGTTCGTATAGTCTGAGGCATGTGAGCGTAGCTTCCAGCTATTGAAGGCTAAGCTTACTTCTGCTCTGGTGTTAGTCTTACCGAGCGGTGTAGAGGGCTTTGCCATTTATACGGATGCGTCTCGGATTGGTTTAGGTTGTGTGCTCATGCAGCAAGAAAGGGTAGTGGCTTATGCTTCTCGTCAGTTGAAGGAGCATGAGAAGAACTATCTGACTCATGACTTAGAGCTCGCAGCAGTGGTTCATGCACTAAAGATCTGGAGGCACTATCTTTATGGTGTCAGATTTGAGGTGTTTACCGACCACAAGAGCTTGAAGTATCTTTTCTCCCAAAAGGAATTAAACCTGAGGCAGAGAAGATGGATCGAGTTCTTGAAGGACTATGACTTCGACCTTCAGTATCACCCTGGGAAGGCGAATGTCGTAGCGGATGCTCTTAGTAGAAAGAGGTCTTCGCTCCAGCAGGATTGGAAGATGTTGGAGGATGCGGCGTACTCTATGACCGAGTTAGAGCCATCGCTGTGTCAGGCTTTTGTAGCTCAGCTATCCCTTAGATCCTCGGTTTTGGATGAGGTGATCGAGCAACAGGGAGCCGACCCTAGGTTGTTAGAATTAGTGGGTAGGTGGGCATTGCTCGTGATGAGGATGGTGTGATTAGATTTCAGCACCGTGTTGTGTGTCCTGATTTAGTGGATGTCCGTGAGCATGTGTTAGCGGAGGCTCATAGATCGCGATTCTCTATTCATCTGGGTAACACTAGATGTATCAAGACCTGAAGAGATCATTTTGGTGGTCCGGCATGAAGAAGGATGTGGCGGATTATGTGTCTAGATGTCTAGTATGTCAGCAAGTGAAGCCGAGCGACAGCGACCATCCGGCCTTATGCAGAGGATGGATATCCCATGTGGAAGTGGGAAGCTGTCACTATGGACTTTCGTTTCGGGTTTGCCTCGAACTAGAAGGGGCAACGACTCGATTTGGGTAGTTGTAGATAGATTCTCGAAGACTGCTCTTTCTTGCCTATGAAGAAGAGCAGTCGGTAGAGAGTTTAGCTAGATGTATGTTAGTGGTATTATTAGATTGCATGGTGTGCCGAAGTCGATCATTTCGGATCGAGATCCGGATTTACTTCGAGGTTGTGGAAGGGTCTTCAGGATGCTTTAGGTTTTGGAGCTGAAGCTCAGTTCGGCGTTTCATCCCCAGACCGATGGACAGTCCGAGAGGACTATCCAGACGCTCGAGGATATGTTGAGAGCGTGTGTCCTGGATTGGAAGGATGATTGGGAGCGCCATTTACCTCTTGTGGAGTTCGCATACAACAACAGCTTTCATGCGAGTATTGGTATGGCTCCATTCGAGGCGTTGTATGGTAGGCCCTGCAGATCTCCGTTATGTTGGGAGGAGACTGGTGATAGGCAGTTGATCGGACTGGAGTTAGTTCAGGAAACTTCGGATAAGATCCAGCTTATCAGGAAGAGGCTTGTTGCGGCACAGGATAGGCAGAAGAGCTATGCCGACAACAGGAGAAAGGATTTGGAGTTCGAGGTTGGCGATCATGTCTTCTTGAAGATATCGCCTACTCATGGTGTCGTCAGATTTGGCAGGCTAGTAAGTTGAGCCCTAGGTTCATTGGCCCATATGAGATTCTCAAACGTTTGGGCAGCGTGGCATATGAGCTAGCATTACCCCCAGCTTTGGCTAGCGTTCACCCTATATTCCACGTATCTATGCTAGGAAGTATGTCCGAGATCCGTCTCAATTTAGTCATGAGCCAGTGGAGATCCAGCCAGATCTTTCGTATGTCGAGCAACCAGTAGCTATTCTTGACCGGAAGGTTCAGCATCTCCGGAACAAGAGTATTGCGTCGGTGAAGGTCCTATGGCGGAACTTCTCACGAGAGGAGGCTACTTGGGAGCTTGAGGATGCGATGAAGAAGAAGTATCCCCTTTTGTTTGAGTAGTGTCATTCTAACTTTGAGGACGAAGTTTTGTTTTAAGGGGGAGAGGGTGTAGGCCCTCGAATTTGTTGTATATTGTGTTGCATGTAAATAATGTGTGTCGTGTATGTATGTATCTACGTATGTATAATTAGTATACTTATGTGAGTATGTGTACAATTTAGGTATAAATATTGTATCTATTGCTTGATGGTAGTGTGTATACAAACTATAGATATTACATGTATATATGCATGATGTACATGGTTTTCTGCATGTTTTAGACTTCTGGACGAAGGCCAGATTGGCGTCAATCCCATAGCCGTATGTGGTGTCAGCGTCCACCCATGGACGCCAACACTAATCCCAGCGTCTAACAATGTGGACGCCAACTTCTCTGACCTGCATGCGTTGCAGAGCCAGAAATTCCGGAAGCAGGCAGCTCACCCATTGGGGAGCTGTCTCCAACGTCTGATGGCCCTTTTTGTCCGACCTGTGGAGAGGAGAGCTCCTCTCCTCTACATACAAAGCCCCTTTGCACCAAAAAACCCCTCTGGACCCTTTGCAAAGAGAAAGAAAACCCTAGAAGAAAAACTAAGAAAACCCCCACTTTGCAACCCAAAGATCTGACTTTCTGGAGCTAGATCCGGCCATCTTCCACGACAAGAGGATAGCTGGAGCAAAGGAGAAGGCCTCCCCGACATTTCTTTGCTGTGGAGATCATCCAAGAGCCGGAGGAAGAGATCTTGGAGGACATTTCTACACTTCTTGGGACTGCCCAAGGAGAGCTTCTT
>JACBKR010003761.1:0-18330 GCA_014218235.1 Colocasia esculenta
CTTATGGCCTAGGGCGATAAGACGTATTTGGTGTCCAAAAACCTTCGTTTCGCACTCCAAAATTGCGATTCTAGCCGACGATCTCCCCGATTCAAGGGTTTTCTAATAGTAGCGACTCCCTCGATTACGCGAATCGCTGGCGGAGCCCACACACGGAGCCAGCCTGTCACGGCGATCAAGAAGTCGTGTTCAACTCTTCGCGAGATCTCCTCCCGAGGTCGTTGATATGGGTGCTCGAACATCGCCGATATAGTCACCCCTTCTAGTTTATTCCCACCCCTTCAGCCAAAGAATGTGCATAACTTTCCGCCCGGGCATCGGAATCGCTAATACGACCACAATTCGGAATCGGCACTCCGAGACGGTCGTAGGGCGCTGGTTTCGCGGAATTCCGTTCGGGCCGAAATTCTGCCCGGAGCGTGCGTTGTAGTACACCGACAGCCGTACCTTCGATCGGACGAGCAGATATCTGTACCCCGGGGGCGGAACCACCCGCGTGGCCCCAATGGAATCGGCACTTCGACCCGGTCGGTAAAGGTCTCATTGGAGATTCCGATCCCGCGTAAAATTCCTCTCCGGGAGCGTGGTCACGGGCCGTCGATGCGATCGCATACGGACACCTCTTCGCTAAACGGGCATAACTTTCTACTCGGTTATCGGAATTGCTTATAAGACCACAATTCAGAATCGGCACTCAGAGACGCCCGACGCCCCCTTATTGCCTAGGGCGATAAGACGTCGTTTCGGGGTCCAAAAACCTTCGTTTCGCACTCCAAAATTGCGATTCTAGCCGACGATCTCCCCGATTTCAAGGTTTTCTAATAGTAGCGACTCCCTCGATTACGCAAATCGCTGGCGGAGCCCACACACGGAGCCAACTGTCACGGCGATCGGAAGTCGTTTCAACTCTTCGCGAGATCTCCTCCCGAGGTCGTTGATATGGGTGCTCGAACATTGCCGATATAGTCACCCCCTCTAGTTTATTCCCACCCCTTCAGCCAAAGAACTGTGCATAACTTTCCGCCCGGGCATCAAAATCGCTAATACGACCACAATTCGGAATCGGCACTCCTAGACGGTCGATAGGGCGTTGGTTTCGCGGAATTCCATTTCGGGGCCGAAATTCCGCCCCGGAGCGTGCGTTATACCACCGACAGTCGTAACCTTCGATCGGACGCAGATATCTGTACCCCAGGGGTCAACCACCCGCGGGCCCCAATTCGGAATCGGCACTTCGAACCGGTCGGAAAAAAGGTCTCATTCGGAGATTTTCGATCCAGCGTAAAATTCTCTCCGGGAGCGTGGTCGCAGGCCGTCGATGCGATCGCATACGGACACCTCTTCGCTCAAACGGGCATAACTTTCTACTCGGTTATCGTAATTGCTTATAAGACCACAATTCAGAATCGGCACTCAGAGACGCCCGATGCCCCTTATTATTGCCTACGGCGATAAGAGATCGTTTCGGGGTCCAAAACCTTCGTTTCGCACTCCGAAATTGCGATTCTAGCCGACGATCTCCCCGATTTCAAGGTTTTCTAATAGTAGCGACTCCCTCGATTACGCGAATCGCTGGCGGAGCCCACACAAGGAGCCGGCCCTGTCACGGCGATCGGAAGTCGTGTTCAACTCTTCGCGAGATCTCCTCCCGAGGTCGTTGATATGGGTGCTCGAACATCGCCGATATAGTCACCCCCTTAGTTTATTCCCACCCTTCAGCCAAAGAACTGTGCATAACCTTCCGCCCGGGCATCGAAATCGCTAATACGACCACAATTCGGAATCGGCACTCCGTGCGGTCGATAGGGCGCTGGTTTCGCGGAATTCGTTTCGGGGCCAAAATTCTTCCCCGGAGCGTGCGTTATAGTACACCGACAGCCGTACCCTTCGATCGGACGCAGATATCTGTACGCCCGGGTGTCGGAACCTCCCGCGAGGCCCCAATTCAGAATCGGCACTTCGGACTTGGTCAGAAAAGGTCGCATTCGGAGATTTCCGGTCCGGCGCAAAATTCCTCTCCGGGACCATGGTCGCGGGCCGTCGATGCGATCGCATACGAACACTCTTCGCTCAAACGAGCATAACTTTCTACTCGGTTATCGAAATTGCTTATACACCACAATTCGGAATCGACACTCAGAGACGCCGACCGACGCCCTTATATTGCCTAGGGCGATAAGACGTCGTTTCGGGGTCCAAAACTTCGTCTCGCACTCAAAATTGCGATTCTAGCCGACGACCTCCCCGATTAAAGGTTTTCTATAGTAGCTTCTCCTCGATTACGCGAATCGTGGCGGAGCCCACACAAGGAGCCGGCCTGTCACGACGATCGGAAGTCATGTTCAACTCTTCGCGAGATCTCCTCCCAAGGTCGTTGATATGGGTGCTGCGAACATCGCGATATAGTAGCCCCTCTAGTTTATTCTCACCCCTTCAGCCAAAGAACTGTGCATAACTTTCAGCCCGGGCATCGGAATTGCTAATATGACCACAATTCGGAATCGGCACACCTAGACGGTCGATAGGGCTCTGGTTTTACGGAATTCCGTTTCGGGGCATAATTCCGCCCCGGAGCGTGCGTTATAGACACACCGACAGCCGTACCCTTCGATCGGACATAGATATCTGTTCGCCTGGGGGTCGGACCCCCCCGCTAGGCCCCAATTCAGAATCGGCACTTCGACTCGGTCGAAAAAACGTCGCATTCGGAGATTTCCGGTCCGGCGCAAAATTCCTCTCCTGGAGCGTGGTCGAGGGCCGTCGATGCGATCGCATACGAACACCTCTTCACTCAAACGCATAACTTTGTACTCGGTTATCGAATTGCTTATAAGACCACAATTCAGAATCGGCACTCAGAGCCCCGACGCCTCTTATTGCCTAGGGCGATAGACGTCGTTTCGGGGTCCAAAAACCTTCGTTTCGCACTCTAAAATTGCGATTCTAGCCGACGATCTCCCCGATTTCAAGGTTCTAGTAGTAGCGACTCCCTCGATTACGCGAATCGCTGGCGGAGCCCACACACACGAGCCACCTGTCACGGCGATCGGAAGTCTTGTTCAACTCTTCGCGAGATCTCCTATCGAGGTCGTTGATATGGGTGCGAACATTGCCGATATAGTCACCCCCTCTAGTTTATTCCCACCCTTCAGCAAAGAACTGTGCATAGCTTTCCGCCCGGCATCGGAATCGCTAATGACGACCAAATTCGGAATCGCACTCCTAGACGGTCGATAGGGCGCTGGTTTTCGCGAATTCCATTTCGGGCCGAAATTCTGCCCCGGAGCGTGCGTTATAGTACACCGACAGCCGTACCCTTCGTTCGGACGCAGATATCTGTACGCCCGGGGTCGGAACCACCCGCTTGGCCCCATTCGAATCGCACTTCGACCCGGTCAGTAAAAGGTCTCATTCGGAGATTTACGATCCGGCGCAAAATTTCTCTCCGGGAGCGTGGTCGCGGGCCGTCGATGTGATCGCATACGGACACCTCTTCGCTAAAACGGGCATAACGTTCTACTCGGTTATCGAATTGCTTATAAGACCACAATTCGGAATCGGCACTCAGAGACGCCCGACACCTCATATTGCCTAGAGTGATAAGACCTCGTTTCGGGGTCCAAAAACCTTCGTTTCGCACTCCAAAATTGCGATTTAGCCGACGATCTCCCCGATTTCAATGTTTTCTAATAGTAGCGACTCCCTCGATTACGTGAATCGCTGGCGGAGCCCACACACAGAGCCAGCCTGTCACGGCGAGATCGGAAGTCGTGTTCAACACTTCTTGAGATCTCCTCAAGGTCGTTGATATGGGTGCTCGAACATGCCGATATAGTCACCCCCTGTAGTTATTCACCCCTTCACCAAAGAACTGTGCATAACTTTCCGCCCGGGCATCGGAATCGCTAATACGACCAAAATTCGGAATCGGCACTCCTAGACGGTCGATAGGGCGCTGGTTTCGCGGAATCCATTTCGGGGCTGAAATTCCGCCCCGGAGGCGTGCGTTATAGTACCACGACAGCCGTACCCTTCGTTCGGACGCAGATATCTGTACGCCCGGGGGTCGGAACCACCCGCGTGGCCCCAATTCGGAATCGGCACTTCGACCGGTCAGTAAAAGGTCTCATTCGGAGATTTCCGATCCAGCGCAAAGTTTCTCTCCGGAGCGTGGTCGCGGGCCGTCGATGCGATCGCATACGGACACCTCATCGCTAAAACGGGCATAACTTTCTACTCGGTTATCAGAATTGCTTATAAGACCACAATTCGGAATCGGCACTCAGAGACGCCCGACGCCCCATTTGCCTAGTTTGAAAAGCCTCGTTTCGGGGTCCAAAAAGCTTCGTTTCGCACTCCGAAATTGCGATTCTAGCCGACGATCTCCCCGATTTCAAGGTTTTCTAATAGTAGCGACTCCCTTGATTATGCGAATCGCTGGCGGAGCCAACACACAGAGCCAGCCTGTCACGGCGATCGGAAGTCGTGTTCAACACTTCGCGAGATCTCCTCCCGAGGTCGTTGATATGGGTGCTCGAACATTGCCGATATAGTCACCCCCTCTAGTTTATTCCCACCCCTCAGCCAAGAACTGTGCATAACTTTCCGCCCCGGCATCGGAATCGCTAATACGACCAAAATTCGGAATCGGCACTCCTAGACTGTCGATAGGGCGTTGGTTTCGCGGAATTCCATTTCGGGGCCGAAATTCCGCCCCGGAGCGTGCGTTATAGTACACCGACAGCCGTACCCTTCGTTCGGACGCAGATATCTGTACGCCCGGGGGTCGGAACCACCCGCGTGGCCCCAATTCGGAATCGGCACTTCGACCCGGTCAGTAAAAGGTCTCATTCGGAGAGTTCCGATCCAGCGTAAAATTTCTCTCCGGGAGCGTGGTCGCGGGCCGCTGATGCGATCGCATACGGACACCTCTTCGCTAAAACGGCATAACTTTCTGCTCGGTTATCGGAATTGCTTATAAGACAAAAATTCGGAATCGGCACTCAGAGACGCCCACGACCTCTTATTGCCTAGGGCGATAAGACGTCGTTTCGGGGTCCAAAAACCTTCGTCTCGCACTCCGAAATTGCGATTCTAGCCGACGACCTCCCCGATTTCAAGGTTTTCTAATAGTAGCGACTCCTCGATTACGCGAATCGCTGGCGGAGCCCCCACATCGGATTCGCGAGATCTCCTCCGAGTCGTTGATATGGGTGCTTGAACATCGCCGATATAGTAGCCCCCTCTTGTTTATTCCCACCCCTTCAGCCAAAGAACTGTGCATAACTTTCCGCCCGGGCATCGGAATCGCTAATATGACCACAATTCGGAATCGGCACACCTAGAAAGTAGATAGGGCTCTGGTTTTGCGGAATTCCGTTTCGGGGCATAAATTCCGCCCCGGAGCGTGCGTTATAGTACATCGACAGCCTTACCCTTCGATCGGACCTACTCACGAACACCAGATATCTGTTCGCCCGGGGTCGGAACCACCCGCGAGGCCCCCTTCAGAATCGGCACTTCGCTCGGTCGGAAAAAGTCTCATTCGGAGATTTTGGTCCGGCGCAAAATTCCTCTCCAGGAGCGTGGTCGCGGGCCGTCGATGCGATCGCATACAGACACCTCTTCGCTCAAACGAGCATAACTTTGTACTCCGTTATCGAATTGCTTATATGACCACAATTCGGAATCGGCACTCAGAGACGCCCGACGCCCCTAGGACAATACGACGTCATTTCGGGGTCCAAAAACCTTCGTTTCGCACTCCAAAATTGCGATTCTAGCCGACGATCTCCCCGATTTCAAGGTTTTCTAATAGTAGCGACTCCTCGATTACGCGAATCGCTGGCGGAGCCCACACACGGAGCCAACTGTCACGGCGATCGAAAGTCGTGTTCAACTCTTCGCGAGATCTCCTCCCGGGGTCGTTGATATGGGTGCTCGAACATCACCGATATAGTCACCCCCTCTAGTTTATTCCCACCCCTTCAGCCAAAGAACTGTGCATAACTTTCCGCCCGGGCATCGGAATCGCTAATACGACCACAATTCGGAATCGGCACTCCTAGACGGTCGATAGGGCGCTGGTTTCGCGGAATTCCGTTCGCGGGCCAAATTCCGCCCCGGAGCGTGCGTTATAGTACACCGACAGCCGTACCCTTCGATCGGACGCAGATATCTGTACGCCCGGGGGTCGGAACCACCCGCGAGGCCCCAATTCGGAATCGGCACTTCGACCCGGTCGGTAAAAGGTCTCATTCGGAGATTTCCGATCCGGCGTAAAATTTCTCTCCGGGAGCGTGGTCGCGGGCCGTCGATGCGATCGCATACGGACACCTCTTCGCTAAAACGGGCATAACTTTCTACTCGGTTATCGGAATTGCTTATAAGACCACAATTCGGAATCGGCACTCAGAGACGCCCGACGCCCCCTTATTGCCTAGGGCGATAAGACGTCGTTTCGGGTTCCAAAAACCTTCGTCTTGCACTCTAAAATTGCGATTCTAGCCGACGATCTCCCCGATTTCAAGGTTTTCTAATAGTAGCGACTCCCTCGATTACGCGAATCGCTGGCGAGCCCACACCCTGTCACGGCGATCGAAGTCTGTTCAACTCTTCGCGAGATCTCCTCCCGAGGTCGTTGATATGGGTGCTCGAACATCGCCGATATAGTCACCCCCTCTAGTTTATTCCCACCCCTTCAGCCAAAGAACTGTGCATAACTTTCCGCCCGGGCATCGGAATCGCTAATATGACCACAATTCGGAATCGGCACTCCTAGACGGTCGATAGGGCGCTGGTTTTGCGGAATTCCGTTTCGGGGCCTAAATTCCGCCCCGGAGCGTGCGTTATAGTACACCGACAGCCGTACCCTTCGATCGGACACAGATATCTGTTCGCCCGGGGGTCGGAACCCCCCGCGAGGCCCCAATTCAGAATCGGCACTTCGACTCGGTCGGAAAAAGGTCGCATTCGGAGATTTCGGTCCGGCGCAAAATTCCTCTCCGGGAGCGTGGTCGCGGGCCGTCGATGCGATCGCATACGGACACCTCTTCGCTCAAACGGGCATAACTTTCTACTCGGTTATCGGAATTGCTTATAAGACCACAATTCGGAATCGGCACTCAGAGACGCCCGACGCCCCCTTATTGCCTAGGCGATAAGACGTCGTTTCGGGGTCCAAAAACCTTCGTTTCGCACTCCGAAATTGCGATTCTAGCCGACGATCTCCCCGATTTCAAGGTTTTCTAATAGTAGCGACTCCCTCGATTACGCGAATCGCTGGCGGAGCCCACACACGGAGCCAGCCTGTCACGGCGATCGGAAGTCGTGTTCAACTCTTCGCGAGATCTCCTCCCGAGGTCGTTGATATGGGTGCTCGAACATCGCCGATATAGTCACCCCCTCTAGTTTATTCCCACCCCTTCAGCCAAAGAACTGTGCATAACTTTCCGCCCGGGCATCGGAATCGCTAATGTGACCACAATTCGGAATCGGCACTCCTAGACGGTCGATAGGGCGCTGGCTTTGCGAAATTCCGTTTCATGGCCAAAATTCCGCCCCGGAGCGTGCGTTATAGTACACCGACAGCCGAACCCTTCGATCGGACGCAGATATTTGTACGGCCGAGGGTAGGAAGCACCCGCGAGGCCCCAATTCGGAATCGGCACTTCGACCCGTCGAAAAAAGGTCGCATTCGGAGATTTCTGGTCCGGCGTAAAATTCCTCTCCGAGAGCGTGGTCGAGGGCCGTCGATGCGATCAGATACGGACACCTCTTCGGTCAAACGGGCATAACTTTCTACTCGATTTTCGGAATTGCTTATAAGACCACAATTCGAAATCGGCACTCAGAGACGCCCGACGCCCGCTTATTGCCTAGGGCGATAGGACGTCGTTTCGGGGTCCAAAAACCTTCGTCTCGCACTCCGAAAATGCGATCCTAGCCGACGATATCTCTGATTTCAAGGTTTTCTAATAGTAGCGACTCCTTCGATTACGCGAATTGCTGGCGAAGCCCACACACGGAGACGGCAGGCCACAGCGATCGGAAGTATTGTTCAACTCTTTGTGAGATCTCCTCCCGGGTCGTTGATATGGGTGCTCGAACATCGCCGATATAGTCATCCCCTCTAGTTTATTCCCACCCCTTCAGCCAAAGAACTGTGCATAACTTTCCGCCGGGCATCGAATTCCACCCCGAGCGTGCGTTATAGTACATCGACAGCCGTACCCTTCGATCGGACGCAGATATCTGTACGCCCGGGGGTCGGAACCACCCGAGGCCCCAATTCGGAATCGGCACTTCAACTCGGTCGGTAAAAGGTCGCATTCGGAGATTTCCATCCGGCGCAAAATTCCTCTCCGGGAGCGTGGTCGCGGGCCGTCGATGCGATCGCATACGGACACCTCTTCGCCCAAACGGGCATAACTTTCTACTCGGTTATCAGAATTTCTTATAAGACCACAATTTGGAATCGGCACTCAGAGACGCCTGACGCCCCCTTATTGCCTTGGGCGATAAGACGTCGTTTTGGGTTCCAAAAACCTTCGTCTCGCACTCCGATATTGCGATTCTACCCGACAATCTCCCCGATTTCAAGGTTTTCTAATAGTAGCGACACCTTCGATACACGAATACTGGCGAGCCCACACACGGAGCCGGACTGTCACGGCGATCGGAAGTCGTGTTCAACTCTTCGCGAGATCTCCTCCCAGGTCGTTGATATGGGTGCTCGAACATCGCCGATATAGTCCCCCTCTAGTTTATTCCCACCCCTTCAGCCAAAGAACTGTGCATAACTTTCCGCCCGGCATCGAGAATCGCTAATGACAACAATTCAGAATCGGCACTCCTAGACGGTCGATAGGGCGCTGTTTTGCGGAATTCCGTTTCGGGCCAAATTCCGCCCGGAGCGTGCGTTATAGTACACCGACAGCCGTACCCTTCGATCGGACACAGATATCTGTTCGCCCGGGGTCGGAACCACCCGCGAGGCCCCAATTCGGAATCGGCACTTCGACCCGGTCGGAAAAAGGTCGTGCTCAGAGATTTCGGTCCGGCGCAAAATTCCTCTCCGGGAGCGTGGTCGCGGGCCGTCGTCGATCGCATACGGACACCTCTTCGCTCAAACGAGCATAACTTTCTACTCGGTTATCGGAATTGCTATAAGACCACAATTCGGAATCGGCACTCAGAGACGCCCGACGCCCCCTTTATTGCCTAGGGCATAAGACTTCATTTCAGGGTCCAAAAACCTTCGTCTCGCACTCCGAAATTGCGATTCTAGCCAACGATCTCCCCGATTTCAAGGTTTTCTAATAGTAACGACTCCCTTGATTACGCGAATCGCTGGCGGAGCCCACACATGGAGCCAGCCTGTCACGGCGATCAGAAGTCATGTTCAACCATTCGTGAGATCTCCTCCCGAGGTCGTTGATATGGGTGCTCGAACTTCGCCGATATAGTCACCCCCTCTAGTTTATTCCCACCTCTTCAGCCAAAGAACTGTGCATAACTTTCCGCCCGGGCATCGGAATCGCTAATACGACCACAATTCGGAATCGGCACTCCTAGACGGTCGATAGGGCGCTGGTTTCGTGGAATTCCGTTTCGGGGCCAAAATTCCGCCCCGGAGTGTTCGTTGTAGTACACCGACAGCCGTACCCTTCTATCGGACGCAGATATCTGTACGCCCGGGGGTCGGAACCACCCGCGAGGCCCCAATTCGGAATCGGCAATTCGACCCGGTCAGTAAAAGGTCTCATTCGGAGATTTACGATCCGGCGTAAAATTCTCTCTCTCGGGAGCGTGGTCGCGGGCCGTCGATGCGATCGCATACGGACACCTCTTCGCTAAACGGGCAAACTTTCTACTCGGTTATCGGAATTGCTTATAAGACCACAATTCGGAATCGGCACTCAGAGACGCCCGACACCCCCTTATTGCCTAGGGCGATAAGAAATCGTTTCGGGGTCCAAAAACCTTCGTCTCGCACTCCGAAATTGTGATTCTAGCCGACGATCTCCCGATTTCAAGGTTTTCTAATAGTAGCGACTCCCTCGATTGCGAATGAATCGCTGGCGGAGCCCACACACGGACCGGCCTGTCACGGCGATCGGAAGTCATGTTCAACTCTTCGCGAGATCTCCTCCCAAGGTCGTTGATATGGGTGCTCGAACATCGCCGATATAGTCACCCCCTCTAGTTTATTCCCACCCCTTCAGCCAAAGAACTGTGCATAACTTTCCGCCCGGGCATCGGAATCGCTAATGACCACAATTCGAAATCGGCACTCCTAGTCGGTCGATAGGGCGCTGGTTTCGCGGAATTCCGTTTCGGGGCCGAAATTCCGCCCTGGAGCGTGCGTTATAGTACACCGACAGCAGTACCCATCGATCGAACGCAGATATTTGTACGCCCGGGGGTAGGAACCACCCGCGAGGACCCAATTCGGAATCGGCACTTCGACCCGGTCGGTAAAAGGTCTCATTCGGAGATTGCCGGTCCGGCGCAAAATTCTTCTCCGGGAGCGTGGTCGCGGGCCGTCGATGCGATCGCATACGGACACCTCTTCGGTCAAAGGGGCATAACTTTCTACTCGGTTATCAGAATTGCTTATAAGACCACAATTCGAAATCGGCACTCAGAGACGCCCGACGCTCCCTTATTGCCTAGGGCGATAAGACGTCATTTCGGGGTCCAAAAACCTTCGTCTCGCACTCCGAAATTGCGATTCTAGCCGACGATCTCCCCGATTTCAAGGTTTTCTAATAGTAGCGACTCCTTCGATTACGCGAATCGCTGGCGGAGCCCACACACGGAGCCGGCCTGTCACGGCGATCGGAAGTCCTGTTCAACTCTTCGCGAGATCTCCTCCCGAGGTCGTTGATATGGGTGCTCGAACATCGCCGATATAGTCACCCCCTCTAGTTTATTCCCACCCCTTCAGCCAAAGAACTGTGCATAACTTTCCGCCCGGGCATCGGAATCGCTAATATGACCACAATTCGGAATCGGCACTCCTAGACGGTCGATAGGGCGCTGGTTTCGCGGAATTCCGTTTCGGGGCCGAAATTCCGCCCCGGAGCGTGCGTTATAGTACACCGACAGCCGTACCCTTCGATCGGACGCAGATATCTGTACGCCCGGGGGTCGGAACCACCCGCGAGGCCCCAATTCAGAATCGGCACTTCGACTCGGTCGGAAAAAGGTCGCATTCGGAGATTTCCGGTCCGGCGCAAAATTCCTCTCCGGGAGCGTGGTCGCGGGCCGTCGATGCGATCGCATACGGACACCTCTTCACTCAAACGAGCATAACTTTGTACTCGGTTATCGGAATTGCTTATAAGACCACAATTCGGAATCGGCACTCAGAGACGCCCGACACCCCCTTTTTGCCTAGGGCGATAAGACGTCGTTTTGGGGCCCAAAAACCTTCGTCTCGCACTCCGAAATTGCGATTCTAGACGACGACCTCCCCGATTTCTAGGTTTTCTAATAGTAGCGACTCCCTCAATTACGCGAATCGCTGGCAGACCCCACACACAGAGCCAGCCTGTCACGACGATGGAAGTCGTGTTCAACTCTTCGCGAGATCTCCTCCCGAGGTCGTTGATATGGGTGCTCGAACATCGCCGATATAGTCACCCCCTCTAGTTTATTCCCACCCCTTCAGCCAAGAACTGTGCATAACATTCCGCCCGGGCATCGGAATTGCTAATACGACCACAATTCGGAATCGGCACTCCTAGACGGTCGATAGGGCGCTGGTTTCGCGGAATTCGATTTCGAGTCCGAAATTCCGCCCCGAAGCGTGCGTGTAGTACACCGACAGCCGTACCCTTCGATCGGACGCAGATATTTGTACGCCCGGGGGTCGGAACCACCCGCGAGGCCCCAATTCGGAATCGGCACTTCGCCCGGTCGGTAAAAGGTCGCATTCGGAGATTTCCGATCCGCGCAAATTTCTCTCCGGGAGCGTGGTCGCGGCCGTCGATGCGATCGCATACGGACACCTCTTCGCTCAAACGGGCATAACTTTCTACTCGGTTATCGGAATTGCTTATAAGACCACAATTCGGAATCGGCACTCAGAGACGCCCGACGCCCCCTTATTGCCTAGGGCGATAAGACGTCGTTTCGGGGTCCAAAACCTCGTCTCGCACTCAAAAATTGTGATTCTAGCCGACGATCTCCCCGATTTCATGGTTTTCTAATAGTAGCGACTCCCTCGATTACGCGAATCGCTGGCAGAGCCCACACACGGAGCCAGCCTGTCACGACGATCGGAAGTCGTGTTAACTCTTCGCGAGATCTCCTCCGAGGTCGTTGATATGGGTGCTCGAACATCGCCGATATAGTCACCCCCTCTAGTTTATTCCCACCCCTTCAGCCAAAGAACTGTGCATAACTTTCCGCCCGGCATCGAAATCGCTAATGTGACCACAATTCGGAATCGGCACTCCTAGACGGTGATAGGCGCTGGTTTCGCGGAATTCCATTTCGGGGCGAAATTTCGCCCCGGAGCGTGCGTTGTAGTACACCGACAGCCGTACCCTTCGATCGGACGCAGATATCTGTACGCCCGGGGGTCGGAACCACCCGCGAGCCCCAATTCGGAATCGGCACTTCGACCCGGTCGGTAAAAGGTCTCATTCGGAGATTTCCGATCCGGCGCAAAATTTCTCTCCGGGAGCGTGGTCGCGGGCCGTCGATGCGATCGCATACGGACACCTCTTCGCTAAAACGGGCATAACTTTCTACTCGGTTATCGGAATTGCTTATAAGACCACAATTCGGAATCGGCACTCAGAGACGCCCGACGCCCCCTTATTGCCTAGGGCGATAAGACGTCGTTTCGGGGTCCAAAAACCTTCGTTTCGCACTCCGAAATTGCGATTCTAGCCGACGATCTCCCCGATTTCAAGGTTTTCTAATAGTAGCGACTCCCTCGATTACGCGAATCGCTGGCGGAGCCCACACACGGAGCCGGCCTGTCACGGCGATCGGAAGTCGTGTTCAACTCTTCGCGAGATCTCCTCTCGAGGTCGTTGATATGGGTGCTCGAACATCGCCGATATAGTCACCCCCTCTAGTTTATTCCCACCCCTTCAGCCAAAGAACTGTGCATAACTTTCTGCCCGGGCATCGGAATCGCTAATGTGACCACAATTCGGAATCGGCACTCCGAGACGGTCGATAGGGCGCTGGTTTCGCGGAATTCCATTTCGGGCCGAAATTCTGCCCCGAGCGTGCGTTTAGTACACCGACAGCCGTACCCTTCGATCGGACGCAGATATCTGTACGCCCGGGGTCGGAACCACCCGCGAGGCCCCAATTCGGAATCGGCACTTCGACCCGTCGGTAAAAGGTCTCATTCGGAGATTTCCGATCCGCGCAAAATTTCTCTCCGGGAGCGTGGTCGCGGGCCGTCGATGCGATCGCATACGGACACCTCTTCGCTCAAACGGCATAACTTCTACTCGGTTATCGGAATTGCTTATAAGACCACAATTCGAATCGGACTCGAGACTCAGACACCCCCGACCCCCCTTATTGCCTAGGGCGATAAGACGTCGTTTCGGGGTCCAAAAACCTTCGTTTCGCACTCCGAAATTGCGATTCTAGCCGACGATCTCCCCGATTTCAAGGTTTTCTAATAGTAGCGACTCCCTCGATTACGCGAATCGCTGGCGGAGCCCACACACAGAGCCTGTCACGGCGATCGGAAGTCGTGTTCAACTCTTCGCGAGATCTCCTCCCGAGGTCGTTGATATGGGTGCTCGAACATCGCCGATATAGTCACCCCCTCTAGTTTATTCCCACCCCTTCAGCCAAAGAACTGTGCATAACTTTCCGCCCGGGCATCGAAATCGCTAATACGACCACAATTCGGAATCGGCACTCCTAGACGGTCGATAGGGCGCTGGTTTCGCGGAATTCCTTTCGGGGCCGAAATTCCGCCCCGGAGCGTGCGTTATAGTACACCGACAGCCGTACCCTTCGATCGGACGTCGATCGTGACGCAGATATCTGTACGCCCGGGGTCGGAACCACCCGCGAGGCCCCAATTCAGAATCGGCACTTCGACCCGGTCGGTAAAAGGTCGCATTCGGAGATTTCCGGTCCGGCGCAAAATTCCTCTCCGGGAGCGTGGTCGCGGGCCGTCGATGCGATCGCATACGGACACCTCTTCGCTCAAACGGGCATAACTTTCTACTCGGTTATCGGAATTGCTTATAAGACCACAATTCGGAATCGGCACTCAGAGACGCCCGACGCCCCTTTATTGCCTAGGGCGATAAGACGTCGTTTCGGGTCCAAAAACCTTCGTTTCGCACTCCGAAATTGCGATTCTAGCCGACGATCTCCCCGATTTCAAGGTTTTCTAATAGTAGCGACTCCCTCGATTACGCGAATCGCTGGCGGAGCCCACACACGGAGCCAGCCTGTCACGGCGATCAGAAGTCGTGTTCAACTCTTCGCGAGATCTCCTCCCGAGGTCGTTGATATGGGTGCTCGAACATCGCCGATATAGTCACCCCTCTAGTTTATTCCCACCCCTTCAGCCAAAGAACTGTGCATAACTTTCCGCCCGGGCATCGGAATCGCTAATACGACCACAATTCGGAATCGGCACTCCTAGACGGTCGATAGGGCGTTGGTTTCGCGGAATTCCGTTCGGCCGAATTCCGCCCCGGAGCGTGCGTTATAGTACACCGACAGCCGTACCCTTCGATCGGACGCAGATATCTGTACGCCGGGGTCGGAACCAGCGGCCCCAATTCGGAATCGGCACTTCGACCCGGTCGGTAAAAGGTCGCATTGGAGATTCCGATCCGGCGCAAAATTCTCTCCGGGAGCGTGGTCGCGGGCCGTCGATGCGATCGCATACGGACACCTCTTCGCTCAAACGGGCATAACTTTCTACTCGGTTATCGGAATTGCTTATAAGACCACAATTCGGAATCGGCACTCAGAGACGCCCGACGCCCCCTTATTGCCTAGGGCGATAAGACGTCGTTTCGGGGTCCAAAAACCTTCGTTCGCACTCCGAAATTGCGATTCTAGCCGACGATCTCCCCGATTTCAAGGTTTTCTAATAGTAGCGACTCCCTCGATTACGCGAATCGCTGGCGGAGCCCACACACGGAGCCTACCTGTCACGGCGATCAGAAGTCGTGTTCAACTCTTCGCGAGAGCTCCTCCCGAGGTCGTTGATATGGGTGCTCGAACATCGCCGATATAGTCACCCCCTCTAGTTTATTCCCACCCCTTCAGCCAAAGAACTGTGCATAACTTTCCGCCCGGGCATCAAATCGCTAATGTGACCACAATTCGGAATCGGCACTCCTAGACGGTCGATAGGGCGTTGGTTTCGCGGAATTCCATTTCGGGCCGAAATTCTGCCCCGGAGCGTGCGTTGTAGTACACCGACAGCCGTAACCTTCGATCGGACGCAGATATCTGTACGCCCGGAGGTCGGAACCACCCGCGTGGCCCCAATTCGGAATCGGCACTTCGACCCGGTCGGTAAAAGGTCTCATTTGGAGATTTCCGATCCAGCGTAAAATTTCTCTCCGGAGCGTGGTCGCGGGCCGTCGATGCGATCGCATACGGACACCTCTTCGCTAAAACGGGCATAACTTTCTACTCGGTTATCGTAATTGCTTATAAGACCACAATTCAGAATCGGCACCCAGAGACGCCTGATGCCCCCTTATTGCCTACGGCGATAAGAGATCGTTTCGGGGTCCAAAAACCTTCGTTTCGCACTCCGAAATTGCGATTCTAGCCGACGATCTCCCCGATTTCAAGGTTTTCTAATAGTTGCGACTCCCTCGATTACGCGAATCGCTGGCGGAGCCCACACAAGGAGCCAACCTGTCACGGCGATCGGAAGTCGTGTTCAACTCTTCGCGAGATCTCCTCTCGAGGTCGTTGATATGGGTGCTCGAACATCGCCGATATAGTCACCCCCTCTAGTTTATTCCCACCCCTTCAGCCAAAGAACTGTGCATAACTTCCGCCCGGGCATCGAAATCGCTAATGTGACCACAATTCGGAATCGGCACTCCTAGACGGTCGATAGGGCGCTGGTTTCGCAGAATTCCGTTTCGGGGCCGAAATTCTTCCCCGAGCGTGCGTTATAGTACACCGACAGCCGTACCCTTCGATCGGACGCAGATATCTGTACGCCGGGGTCGGAACCACCCGCGAGCCCCAATTCAGAATCGGCACTTCGACTTGGTCGGAAAAAGGTCGCATTCGGAGATTTCGGTCCGGCGCAAAATTCCTCTCCGGAGCGTGTCGCGGGCCGTCGATGCGATCGCATACGACACCTCTTCGCTCAAACGGGCATAACTTTCTACTCGTTTATCGAAATTGCTTATAAGACCACAATTCGAATCGACACTCAGAGACGCCCGACGCCCCTTTATTGCCTAGGGCGATAAGACGTCGTTTCGGGGTCCAAAATTCGTCTCGCACTCCAAAATTGCGATTCTAGCCGACGACCTCCCCGATTTAAGGTTTTCTAATAGTAGCTTCTCCTTCGATTACGCGAATCGCTGGCGGAGCCCACACGGAGCCAGACTGTCACGACGATCGGAAGTCATGTTCACTCTTCGCGAGATCTCCTCCCAAGGTCGTTGATATGGGTGCTCGACATCGCCGATATAGTAGCCCCCTCTAGTTTATTCTCACCCCTTCAGCCAAAGAACTGTGCATAACTTTCAGCCCGGGCATCGGAATTGCTAATATGACCACAATTCGGAATCGGCACACCTAGACGGTCGATAGGGCTCTGGTTTTACGGAATTCTGTTTCGGGGCATAAATTCCGCCCCGGAGCGTGCGTTATAGTACACCGACAGCCGTACCCTTCGATCGGACATAGATATCTGTTCGCCTGGGGTCGGACCCCCCCGCGAGGCCCCAATTCAGAATCGGCACTTCGACTCGGTCGAAAAAAAACGTCGCATTCGGAGATTTCCGGTCCGGCGCAAAATTCCTCTCCTGGAGCGTGGTCGAGGGCCGTCGATGCGATCGCATACGAACACCTCTTCACTCAAACGAGCATAACTTTGTACTCGGTTATCGGAATTGCTTATAAGACCACAATTCAGAATCGGCACTCAGAGACGCCCGACGCCCTCTTATTGCCTAGGGCGATAAGACGTCGTTTCGGGGTCCAAAAACCTTCGTTTCGCACTCTAAAATTGCGATTCTAGCCGACGATCTCCCCGATTTCAAGGTTTTCTAGTAGTAGCGACTCCCTCGATTACGCGAATCGCTGGCGGAGCCCACACACAGAGCCAGCCTGTCACGGCGATCGGAAGTCTTGTTCAACACTTCGCGAGATCTCCTATCGAGGTCGTTGATATGGGTGCACGAACATTGCCGATATAGTCACCCCCTCTAGTTTATTCCCACCCCTTCAGCAAAGAACTGTGCATAGCTTTCCGCCCGGGCATCGGAATCGCTAATACGACCAAAATTCGGAATCGGCACTCCTAGACGGTCGATAGGGCGCTGGTTTCGCGGAATTCCATTTCGGGGCCGAAATTCTGCCCCGGAGCGTGCGTTATAGTACACCGACAGCCGTACCCTTCGTTCGGACGCAGATATCTGTACGCCCGGGGGTCGGAACCACCCGCTTGGCCCCAATTCGGAATCGGCACTTCGACCCGGTCAGTAAAAGGTCTCATTCGGAGATTTACGATCCGGCGCAAATTTCTCTCCGGGAGCGTGGTCGCGGGCCGTCGATGTGATCGCATACGGACACCTCTTCGCTAAAACGGGCATAACGTTCTACTCGGTTATCGGATTGCTTATAAGACCACAATTCGGAATCGGCACTCAGAGACGCCCGACACCTCATATTGCCTAGAGTGATAAGACCTCGTTTCGGGGTCCAAAAACCTTCGTTTCGCACTCCAAATTGCGATTCTAGCCGACGATCTCCCCGATTTCAATGTTTTCTAATAGTAGCGACTCCCTCGATTACGTGAATCGCTGGCGAGCCCACACCCAGAGCCAGCCTGTCACGGCGATCGGAAGTCGTGTTCAACACTTCTTGAGATCTCCTCCCAAGGTCGTTGATATGGTGCTCGAACATTGCCGATATAGTCACCCCCTGTAGTTTATTCCCACCCCTTCAACCAAAGAACTGTGCATAACTTTCCGCCCGGCATCGGAATCGCTAACGACCAAAATTCGGATCGGCACTCCTAGACGGTCGATAGGGCGCTGGTTTCGCGGAATTCCATTTCGGGCTGAAATTCCGCCCCGGAGCGTGCGTTATAGTACACCGACAGCCGTACCCTTC
>JACBKR010003762.1:0-27419 GCA_014218235.1 Colocasia esculenta
TAAGCCAAAGGAATGGTGATCCCTTCTGGGGTGAGCAAGACAGCACCTATGCCCCGTCCCCTAGAATTGAGAGCTCCGTCGAAGTGGAGCGACCAGAAGGGATCGCGAGAGAAACAAGTGATAGGTTTTCATCGGGGAATTCCTCTTGAACCGTATCACTATGAGGAAGAGGGAGGTGAGCAAGGTGCTCAGCAATGGCATACCCTTTATGGATTTCTGAACAATAAAGGAGATATCAAACTGGAAAGGAAACTTTACCAGCGTGCCAATCTGTCGGCGAGGACTGGCTTTTCAAGGAGAACCTGATAGGGTCCATTCTAGAAATCAAACTCACCTTATGAGCTAGGAAGTTGTAACGACCCGACCTCCGGACCCCTACCAAGGGCCCGAAATTCGTCGTCGCCACCCACGGATCCGGAGATCCGGAAGGGTTAGAAGTAAAAGTCTAGTGAGATATGTACTGAATTCCAATAACTATAACAATCTGTACATTATACAAAAGGATTGTACAACGTGTCCCAAGCAAAAGCACAGGTACAAGAGAAAAGGTGCAGTCCTTAAGGGGCATACCCCGAGAACTTGCAAAACACAGCTCTCAGCTCACTCGGGCTACAAGAGCTCATAACGCTCGCTCTCACTGCTGCTGACAACAACCACGACGCCACAGTCGCCTCCGCACCCGTCCGACTCCGAGCTCCCGCGGCGAGGAGCCCCTAGCTGAAGGAAGTAGGGGGGTGAGCCTCGCGAACAAGGCCCAGTAGGGATTACCAGTCCCTCAGGCCAGAGCAGCAGGAACTCCGAAAACAGGAACCTACACTAGGAAGCGTGTAAAGCGAGTAACACCTACAGCATGGTACTACTAAGCAGCGAAAGAGGACAGCGCAACGCCACGACCACCAACCGAGGTCGGGCAACACACATGACTCCCGCAGAAAACTAACGGAGTCAAGCACAGAGCGGAAGCAGCGCTCGGCACACTTGCGAGACCACGGAACAACCAAGTGAGAATGACGTCTCACCACAAGTACGGCCACCTCAGACCTCTACAAGGTCGAGGGCCCACAAGCAGAAGCACCCCGGACCGTGGACAAGCCACCAGGTCGGGGAGCCACACACGCTGGTGCCATCACGGGCTGGCACCCAAGAACGGGACCACGGAAACCGAGAGAACATCGAAGCGGGAACCACCAGAAGCACGGATCTGCCCAAGGCCAGACCAACGACGCCCACGGAAACGAGGCACGGCCAGGCTATGACCACCGTGCAAGCTAGGGCAACGGGTAACACTTAGAAACGTCGTGGGGAAACGCCGTCACAACAACAACAACCAAGCCACCGCCGCTAGCAGCCAAGAGGGGACACGCTGTCCACGCCCTCCGCTCACTAGCCTAGCTCTGCCTCCGCCCCCGCGAAGGGCGAGACAGAGCCGCCACAGAACACACAACGCACGCAACACTGCAGCCTGGCCAAGCTGCGGCCTCACGCCTGACACCACTACGTGGCTCCGGAACCAACGCAGAGAGAGGCAGTGAGACAAGGGACTGTGATCTGCGCCAGGAACTCCAAAACCCTCGGCGTCCCAGACCCAGACAAGAGAGCTCTACAAACGACTCAGCGCTGCTGTCCAAACCTCGTTTTCCCCTCAGCTCAGAGTCCGCTCACGTGGGCTGCCAACTCGAGCACACTCGTAGCCCGAAGTACTCCCTCAACAGGCTCCGAGGATGGGGGTCCCAGGCAATGGAGACAACCTCTGAACGGGACAAGCCCTCAAGTGCCAAGCACCGGGCGAATAGAGAACAGGCGGGGCAATCACCACAAAAACGGCACAACTGACTTGTAACCAAGACAAGCCAGCAGGCACGGGCACACACGGCCACCCCTTCAGGAAACCCCAGAGGGGCGTTGGCCAACGCCGGTACACACGGCACGACACGAGAAGTCGGAACACCGCGAGGCAGAAAAAATCCAGAACAACCCGATCGCGACCACAGGTGTGTCGCCTTCAGAACAGGAAGGCGCCAGCCAGCATGTCGTACCAGGTCACGACGACCAGGGGGCCGCCTTCTGACCTGAACGCGACATATCGACCTGTCGCGTTCTGCGTCAGAAGACCGGACCTCAAGCGGGGCCATTGGCCCGCAGCCAAACGACACGGAGGCGAGAAGGCGACCAGGGCATCGCGCTACCCCAAAAGGTAGAACGCGACGACTGCCCTGTCGCAACCCCGAAGGCGATAGCCAAGGTGCCGCCTTCAGAACAAAACCCGGAACTGAAGCGTAGAAGGGAACGCGACGGCTAACCTGTCGCCACAAAGAAGGCGACAGGTTTGCACGTCGCCTCCAGACTGTATCGCGACGGCCACCCTGTCGCGATCACAGGCTGAGCCCCGAACGGAGCATGGGGGCCAACCATGGTCACCCTAAGCCACCACACAAGCACACACGGGGGGGAGCATGGAGAAAGCTGTAAATCTAACTACAAAACCCTGAGGGCTCTTGATCCACCCGGATGGAAGAGGGCACAAGAAATCCCTACCTTAGAATGGAGAAACCACCCCACGAAGGGGCCCTCGCGGTCGGTTGGCCGCCTCCTCCTCGCTCCACGCACGCGCCGCCGCTCCGCACGAACTCCCGGCACCTCCACAGCGCCGGATAGCCGGAGGGAGCCCTCTACCGCTGGAGAAGAAGGGAAAGGGAAGAGGAAGAAAAGGGGAAGAAAGGAGCGCCAAAGGCCTTAAGCCCTCGGAACCGAGAACGCGACAAGATCCCTGTCGCGTTCCCAACAGGAACGCGACACCCGACACGTCGCCTTCTCAAAAGCTTCGACAAGACCTCTGACAGGCCGGACAGGCACCAGGCCACGTGTCGCTCTCGCAGGCGCTTCAAGTGAACGCGACAACTAGCACGTCGCCTTCACACCTACGATGCGGACACATGGCACACAGCCACAGCAACAACAGGAACGTGACACAAGGGCCGTCGCCTTCCCAACCAGAAGGCGACAGGGAACATGTCGCGTTCAGAACGCGACACCCCTGCCCGACTCGATCCCAAGATCAACGCAAGGTACACAGAACCTGAGAGGAGTACACCAAGATGCGACGAGAAAGTGACGCACCCGAACGTCGTGACACAGATGGACTATCGCAGTGGACACCCACGCCGCGGACACCAACGCGTCACCCAGCTGGGCGCGTCAGTGGCCAGTCATCCCACTGTAGACGGTTCATTTTCGCTCCGTCGCCGGATCTCTCAGATGCATGCGGACGCCGCCGGACTCTCGTTGGCGATGAAGGGGTCGCCGGTTGACCACGTTGACCCTTCGGTTGACTGAGTTGACTAGAAGGAAAACGAAGCCAAACAGCGAAACAAAGGGGATTTGGTGATCGCCAGGGCCTACCTGTGCCTAAGGGGTGCTGTGATCACGTCGGTGCAGTGGCCTCGCGTTGCGGATGATGGCGGGACCTCAACTTCTCCTCCTTCGGCCGGCCAAAGGAGAAGAGCTCCGTGATCTTCTGGGGTTGTTCCTGCCAAAACAAAGACTCTATTAGACTCTATGGAGTGTGGAAACTGCTCAAAACGAAGTATGAGAAACCCAAAAGGAAAGTCCCGTACCGGTTGCGGACTTGAGAAGAGGGGTGGCCAAATGTTATGACCACCCTTCTTCCCTCTTTTTTGGTTGGGAAACCCCTTTCTAGGTGTGTAGAGAGTGCCTTACGTGCCTAGGGTGTGTGGGAAAGTGTGTGTAACATGCAAGATACTAAAGCAAGAGGAAAAGAGAGAGGAAGAGGAAGGAGATGATCCTCATTGTTGATGTTGTAGTTCCTTGCAGGGGCTCCTCCAGCTCCAAAGCAAGCCTCCTGAATGTCCCAAGTGTGAAGAGAGTGAAGAGGTGAGTGTTGGAAGGTTGGGTAAGGTTTTCTCTCCCTCTCTCAAAGCTTCAGCATATGGACGCAGCCTCTCCTCTCTTGTTCAGAGGGGCCAAGGGGCTGTTATATAGACAGTGAGCTCGGGGTTGAGAGCCATGGATGCTCAAGTGTGACGAAACACACTTACACACTTGGCAATCCATGCATTAAAGGTCCAAACCAATGGGAGAGGCCAAGTAGGATTTTTTACTGGGTCAATGGGGTGCTAGGTGGCCCATATGCCGTTGGGAACGGTCCCATGCGTTGCATGGCCGAGAGAATGGTGCAAGTGGGCTGGAATCTCGGGGTAGTTGCGTAGACCAGGTAAACCCTATTGACGTCAGCGATCAGGCCGCCAACCCCATGCAGACGTCCATGGATGTGGACGCAACTTGGGGCAACGTCCAGGGGGATTGCCGCCAACCAGTAGTCGGCGGCCATCGATGCTGCCGTCTACATGGAATCCAAGGTTGGTCAACAAATGGTCAAACGAGGCTTAATTGGGCCAAAGAGCCATGCGGGAGATGGGCCAAATCTCGCGTCTACAAATGCCCCTCCGAGACATCCGGCCTTGCAAGGAGCAGAGCGGACTGAAAGGTTGGTATCTCGGTAAACAAAGGACGCGGAGATTTAAGGGAAGGGCCATCTCCGAGGATAGGAATTCTAGCAAACCAAACGAAAGAGACAGGCTAGAAACAGATGAGTATCGTCTGAGAGACAAATAGGGGTAAGAAAAGGGTGATCTACCCGTGTAACTACAACTGCGACCCAATGCCAAGTCCCTGGCATGGCTGTGTCGGACTTTGACTAGTTTCTGGCGTGTCTGAGTCAAAGGAGTTGTAATATGACGGTTGAATCAGGAAAGTCTCATAACAGAGCTCGTGGGCTCGCTGACCTAATCAGGACGTCGGTCCAGAATTTAGGAGGTCACAAAGACAGGAGTTGGTTGATCTCTCAAAGGATTATCAAAAGACTCTAACTGGAATCACATGCTTGAGAGCCTGAAGTCCGGAATTAAGCTCGCGGCTGACGAAGGCTCAAATGAACTCAATAAGGCTGCTTGATGATTTGTGAAAAGCACGTGGGACACGTGGAGAAGGGGGGGCAACAAAGACCTGATTAGTTACGAGAGGCGGACCTGGTAGGCTACCTGAGCTGGGGAGCCATGGAGCAAACTTATGATCGAGGAAAATCACCATTTTTTTTTAGTGTTGTAAGAGAATGTTAGCAGTGAAGATGCATGCTAGTGTGGGTTGCCTATCTAAAATGCAAGTTAGCACCAGAGGAAAATTCTAAAGGCCATACGAATAACTGAGAGATCGCAAACCCATCATGGTTTTTTTGTGAAGGGGAACTCAGGGTTCACGGTCGCCAGTTATTCGCCTCTGTGGGGTCCTATGTTAGACCATACCTGTGACGCTAAGGTCGCATGAGTGTCCGAATTTGAAGTGCAGCTTGTGCTTAAAATATCTGCAAAATAACTCAAAGCACAAGATAAAGGATAATGGCCATATAAAGAATAAGACATTTAAAAGTATCCGGGGGATAAACGTCCACATCGATGGCCACAGTAATGTTAACGTCCACAGATGTGGCCGTCAACCTATGACTGACGTCCACCGATCTGGACGCCTACTTGACAGCGGATCAGACCAAAATATAGGTGATGGGAGTCCATGGGGACTCTTCCATCTCCTACCTCCGTCCCTCCCTGCTCCTGCTGCGAACCAGAGAGCTGAGAGACAGAGAAACCCAACAAACTGGCCTCTTCATCGACCGGACAGTCCACAGGCGTGAATCCCGGAGTTCTGAGCGAAGTACCGGGACACCTTAGCACGCGTCTGGCCAATGGAGAGGTAAGCAATGATCATTTCAACTGCTTCTGGGCTGATGAAAACGCCCCAAACCTGTTCTTACAGAACCCCACCCTCATGCAGGAAATCCCCGCATTCCGAGCCAAGGCCAGGTACGGGCCTTTTCTTGGCTTGTGAACCTGGTTAACGCCATCACGCTGGACATGCGGAGCTTCATTGGACTATGGAACCTGAACTTCATGGTGGTGCTGGCGAAGAACATGAAGGATATGTGGTGGGGGTTTGATGCTTGGGGGCGCTGATAGAGAGATGGCACCCGCACACGCACACCTTGTGTTCCAGGGCTTTGAGGTGAGCGTGTGCTGGAGGAGGTAGAGCTGTTTCTGGGATGGCAGCGATGCGTGGAATACGATGCAGCGACTCCCTTCCTCCCGTGGGAAGAGATCCTCGCGGATATCGTACGAGACAAGAAGGAGGCGTTACGGATGACGAACAAGAACAGGATCTTCCTAGACCGGCTGGCCTGGTGGTTGATCCAGCACGCGAGGGAGATTAGTGGAGAGAGGGCGACCCGGGGATTGACACTCTGCCTGGCTGGAGTTTTCTGTTCCCCACGAGCGGTGACTTCATCCTCTACGAGCACGTTGGAGTACTTTCTCTGCTGGGCGCGGCAGTCACTTGCCCCTGCAGTGCTGGCCCACTGTATAGTTCGCTCACCATGATGAGCTTAGGCGGACGCACCTGTGGGAGTTTGTTTTCTGCTCCAGGTATGGATGGAAGCTCATTTAAAGTTTGATTTTGTTGAAGCACAACCTACCCCCTCCAGGATCTTCCTTCGGAGTTCAGTGTACTGCAGCAGGGCGTGGTATGAGCCGGAAGATGAGATCAAGTGTGTGACAGCACACTTGAAGAGCAGAGATGCTTGGAGAGATCATCTGGCATTTTTGGTATTGGAAGACTTCATTGTGAGGCCATTCTTCATGAGGACAATCGAGTTCCGGGTCCGGACTAGGGTGGACAGAGATTTGTGGTTGATAGGAGCAGATCAGATGGTGGTGTACCAACCACATCGGTGCCACTGTCAGCTTGGGATTCCACGGGGAATTCCAACTTCATCCATCTGCACTGATATGATAATCACCGGGAAGAATGAAAGGATGATGAAGAAAGCAATGAAGACCTGGAAGAAATACACTATGAGCAAGAAGGTGGGATTGGCAGTGCAGGAAACGCCGGAGGACATATGGCAGTACGAGGATTACACAGACACTATTTGTCCCATCTCATGTGACTTTTTCATGGCCCGCAGGGCAAAATGATGTATCTTCCTTTCTGAATAAGTGTAACACAAATTGATGAATAAAAGTGAGTGCATTTGTGTTTTAAATTGGATTGAGCGACTTGATTTGTGGAATGTGTGGAATGGAATGGCCTCAAAAAGGTTCAAAAGAGTGTGCTGTGAGGACTGAGTGCGGGGCTATTGGCGTCCACATCGACTGTCGTCGACCACCAGGTAAACGTCCAGATCCCAGTCGCCAACCACTGAGACAGATGGTCAACGTCCATAGATATTGCCGTCATATTCAAAGTAGACGGCCAGACATAGTCGTTGATCAAACTTCGAGGCTGACATTGAAGAGACATTGACGTCCAGAGGTGGCCGTCAAGGGTACGTCAACGGCCAGGGCATGACGTCAGGAAAAGGTAAACGACCTGACCTTGACGTTAAATCAGGAAACTGCCTTTTTTTGAACCGACGCTTTCTCCCAGGCGCCATTCCATCTTCCAAGCGCCGGGAGGAAGGAAAGAAGGAACCCACAGTCTGCTCAAGACTACATGAGGATGAGGGAGAAGAAGGGCATCATCCGGGGCCGTCGTCAACCGGAGGACGAAGAGGAAGAGGTGGAGATGGCTACGGCGGAGGAGAAGAAGAAGCGGCGGCGGAAGATGCACTGGAGGGGGAAGAGATCGAGGGAGGAGATGAGACGGAGGCGGAGGCACCTCGACGGCCAAGGTAGGCTTCTAAAACCTCAGTGCTTTGCGATTGATTTGGTGAAAAGAAGGGAAAACATGGGAAGTGCCGTCGGGGTAGACAGGAACTTGACGGCAACATCGGTTGCGTCGAGTTCCTCCCGGCGTCCAACCCCTTGCCGTCAAGGTGAACTTGACGTCAAGGTGCTAGTCGCTGACAGGGGAACTTGACGGCCACCCTGGACGCTGATGACTGTAGACGGCATACCCTTGGCTGCCAACTGCAAATTAACGGCAATCGAAACTGACGTTAATATTTCTGTGTTTCCTGCAAGGCAAAGGCCGAATGAGGAGTAGGGTGACTTGGGACCTGTGCTGGGCGTGGTACAGGGCACTCCCGGAGGCCCAGCAGGCCCAGATAGTGAGGATGGGGTTCGGACATCTACTATCGGTGCGCCCTTTTCACTTAGATGTCCCCTACTTGGAGGCGTTGAGGAGAGATGGGAGGAGGACTGCAAGGCATTCATCATGCCTTGGGGTCACATGATACCCACATTGGAGGATGTGGCGTATCTGACGGGGCTACAGTCAGGGGGAGCCGGTAGTCGGGCTGGAGAGGAGAGATTATCATGATGATATCGCAGAGCTACTGGGGCCAGAGTTTGTGGCCGGGAGGAGGAGACCGATCTGGAGCATCCTGCTCGGATCGTTGTCAGAGGCAGTAGGATTGAGGGGTAGGAGGAGAGGACCCCTAGAGACATTGGACGAGTTCTGTACTGGAGTGCGGGGGGCACTCGACCTCGGGGACCGGAGCGAGGAGCGTTCGGTGCAGATTTTCGTCAGCTACCTCTTTGGACGGCTCCTTTTTGCCACGCAGTCATCGCAGATGAACTGCAAGTTCGTGCTGCTGCTGCGGGACCTGGCGCAGGCGGGCCGGTATGCATGGGGTGCGATGTTGGGACACCTTTTCTCTCTCCTCCCCAGCAGCTCGCAGCGCTCTCAGAGCACAGGGGCTTCACCCCCTTCTTACAGGTACACAAGGTTCTTTTAATGCTCATCATTGATTTTTCATTGATTAACTGCCTGACTGACTGCTCTTTTTGCTGTCTTGAAGATGGGGGTACACCCGCTTCCCATGGGACGCGGGACACTTGTAGAGGGGCGCCAGCGATGGTGCCTCTCATGACGAGGTGGGAGGTGGCCCCGGACCCCAGGGTCACTGACAGGAGAGTAGGGGATGTGCGGGTCGCACTTGACCACTACCGCACGAGCAGGTATGAAAATCTCAATTTGTTCTTGCATTCTTTCAATTACTGTTGCATTTGATGTTACTGACCAGTGTTCTCATTCTTCTCAGGTGGTGTGGACCCCTTACGCGGGAGAGGCGAACGCCTCGCACCCGGCGGTGGCGACGGGTCGCCCCCTGTTCGACCGCCACCTCCCTTACTGTGCCTCGGGACATGTGAGGTACTGTATTTGGAGTTGGTGGTACGGACCCTGGGTTGGCACCAGCCGGCCATCGAGGTGCCCTCTCTCGGAGAGAGGGGTCACTCCGCGGCGGTTCTTCGCCGAGGACCGTGACTGGGGAGCGGACCACGGTAGCACAGTCGCGTACTGCGCGCGAGGGTGGAGAGCAGGTGCTGCGGGTGACCGACCTCCTCGACAGTTTAGCGTCCATGGAGGATTATCAAGCACGGTACACTGGACGTCTCCGACTCGACCGACGAGTGGTAAGTAAAGCTTCTAACCTTAAGCCTGGTTGGTTGATTGCCTTATTGATTCTAATCTTGAAGTGCATTTGGCAGATGCCGGAGTCACAGGCCATCCGCTTTTTGGAGGGGCGACTGGCCGAGCAGGAGGTGGAGCTGACGAGGCTCCGGGCCGAGGTCAGGACACTGGTGAGTAACATTGAATTTGATTTGATCATTGAACTGATGACTGACCAGGGTTCTGTGAATGCAGAAGGAGGAGCTAGCAAGGGCTCGGGCGAGCTGCGACCTCGGGGCGAGCTCGTCGGCACAGCCAGCGAGAGGGGATCTCGCCAACCGCCTGCAGGTGCCCTGGACTGGGCGCAGGCTCGAGTCCAGGAGCTCGAGGAGCAGGCTCGAGAGGTTGGGGCTGAGGTAAGACATTAACTTGCACTTTCCTTCAATGTATTGAATGCTCTAACGGCTTGCCCCTTGACGTGCAGCGACAGGGAGGAGGAGTGGCTACTCTCCAGGCACAGATGGAGAGTCTACGACTGCAGTTTGAGGCTAAGATCTCTGGTCTGGAGGCGAGGTGCGAATCTTTCTTCTTTCTTGTTCTCTGACACATGTTCATGACTGATCCCTTTGTTTTTGATATGCAGCGGCGGACCATGGTGACTACCATGGAGGAGCTGAGGGATGACCGGGCCACCATGAGGGGTCGCCTGCTCAAGGCCAGAGAGAGGGAGAGAGAGGCCGAGACAGCTCGGGCGCGGATTGCTGCGGACTATGAGATCCTAAAGGACAGGATGCTAAAGAAGCACGGGAGCAGCAGCGGCAGGCCCAGCAGGCGACGCCCGCGAGGACGGGTCGGCATTTGCCCGCTCGACGACATCGTGTCCCTAGGGGACCCCTCCGTGGGCGAGGAGGGTTGCAGCGACCCGAGGCGTCGACGGCGTCGAGACCTCCTCTTCCAGACCGGCGTCGGGAGAGGGAGGAGGAGGAGGTGAGCAGCTCCCGCAGACAGAGGTCTGTGGAGGGGGAGCAGAGAGAGGAGTGAGTTTTTTGTACCACCAGGGGTATGCCCCTGTCATGACATGTACATAACTTGATCATTAATGGAATTTGTGGACTTTTGACATTTGCACTTGAATGATTTGCTTCTTTCTTTGGTTCCGCATCCTGTATCCACAACACTTAAGAGAAACAGGTTAGTGTAGTTCTGTTAGCCCATTGCCTACGATGTACCTTTCTTGAGATCTGGTCAAGAGGCTAATTTCTAATCAAAGATAGGAACATATAAAAATGACTGAAAGGGAAATATGCACATACATTTTTTGTGGTTTTTGTTTTCGATTTTTTTGTGTTTTTGTTTTTGATAAGAAAATAATGTTAGTATATATACATGGTACCAAAATTTTTTTTTGGATTTTTTATTTTTTTATTTTTTTATTTTTTTATTTTTTTATTTTTGGCTTTTTGAAAATAAAAGAGAAAATTTGGAGAAAAATATGTACAACGTGAAATATATACATCAAAAGACTCTCTTTTTGTTGTTTTTGGACTCTAAGACACATATTCATCACATGTTGTGGTATAGGGTTTACACGATCTACTTGACCACATAGGTCACAAATAAGGAAGGACGTGCATGAAATCTTGATGTTGGAAATTGCCCCTAGCCTTCTTAACATTTTCCACTATGGGGGTCTTATACGATCAAGTTGCCCCAAGAGGGAGAAATGGGAAGAGTATACAGGAAGTCATGTAAGGATTTAGTTCAGACTGCTTTCTGTTTCCAAACCGACATTCCATACTAAAGAGGACTTAGTCAACATTGTTTTCAAGGGATTTTCATTTCATTTGATTTTCTCATTTCTGGGGTGGAGGCACGTACTTTTTGCTACCTCCTTGAATTGGGGTAGCCTTTTCGGGTACGTACTTTTTGCTACCCTTTTTGACCTTTTGGCTTTTCTTTCCCCTTTTGAGGCTTGGTTTTAGCATTTTGCCCCTTGCTTTCTTCTTAACTACCCTGTTTTATGATGACTTTTGCCCCTTTAGATGGATGCGGATGGTCCCCTACTTGTAGTTTGTTCTTCCTCCAAACGTGACCGAGTTGAAAAGAATAGGGGAAACACATTGACCGGATCAGACTGTCTGAGTGTATTTGTAATTTTCCAGCTAGGGATAATATTCCAACATCGTGTGGTGTGTGAAAGTCCGACTTATTGATAACCTAAAGGTGAAGTAGAGACTTAAACCCACACGTTAACAAATGATGAATGACAGACATGACCGACTGATTAGGGTAGAATTTCTTGAGGTAGACTGCGTTCCACGGTTGCGTTAGCTGAACTCCCTCGACATCCACTAACCTATAGCATTCCTTGAGTATACTTCTTTGACAACGAACGGACCCTCCCAATTTTCTTGCAATTTGCTCCTGGGACCTGGTGCCTTTATGATTTTGCGTTTTAGGACCAATTCACCTACTTCGAATTTTCTTTCGAGAACTCGTTGGCATAAAAACGTGCAATTCTCTGACGATAGACTTGTGCATGATCAGCCTCTATCATTCGCCTTTCATCTAAGAGTTCAAGTTGTGCTAGCAAGGCTTCCTGAGTTGATCAGGATCAAGTTCGGAATCCAATTGAACTCTAAGCGAAGGGACGAAGATCTCATATGGGAGTATCGCATCCGATCCGTATGTCAAAGCATAGGGGTTTGCCCCGTAGGAGTGCGAACGGAGGTGCGATAAGCCCAAAGAGCATCAACTAAGCGATCTGGCCAGTCAGCATTGTTATGAGATTTGCATGTTTTCTTTATATTTTGATGAGAGTTTTATTAGTAGCTTCCGCTTGTCCATTACCTTGTGGATAATATGGGGATGAATGATGAAGGTAATGCCATATTTACCACACATGTCGCGAAGCTCCTGTGAAGTGAATGTTGTGGTTGTCGGTGACGATGTCCCGAGGCACGCCAAATCTTGCAAGGATGTTGCGCTTGATGAACTTGACGACTGTTGAAGCTTTGACTTCTATGAACGCTTCTGCTTCAGCCCACTTTGTGAAGTACTCCGTGGCGGTCAGAATGAAGGACTTCTTACAGATTTCTCCGGTTCTGTCCGCGAGAGGACCGACCACGTCAAATGCCCACATGGCGAAAGGCCATGGTGCGATGAGAGGGTGAAGAAGAGGAAGGAGCATGAATTTTGTCACCGTGTAATTGGCATTTGGCACAGTGACGGACGAAATGGCGACAGTCCTCTTCCATGGTGGGCCAATAATAGTGTCTTAGCAATTTCTGGGCAATTGCTCTACCATTAACATGGCCACCACATTCACTAGAGTGAGCGGCTTCAACAACATTTTGAGACTCGAATCGTCAAGGCAACGGAGATAGACCCCGTGAGAGACTTTTTGTACAAAATGCCACCTATGATCTTGTACCGCTCCGAGACGGCGACGAATTGCCCGTCTATCGGCAGAGGTGGCATAATCGGGGAAGGATCCATCTTTGAGAAAATTCTCGATGTCAAAATACCAGGGATGGCCATCTTCAAGGTCAATTTCTGGCTCTTGGAAAGCGCATGGACCCGAAGGGATGGAGAAGAATGCACGAGCTGAGAGAACCGCAGATCGACATGGGACGGGACTTTATCCTCTAGACGGGATGGTTTCCGAAGATTTTCCCAAAGGAATGGGAATGGAAGACGCGAGGGAAGCGAGGGAATCTGCTAGGATATTTTGGGCCTAGGAGTGTGAACTAGAGTGAGCTTCCTAAACTGCCGGACTACTTTCCCTACCAATTCTTGGTATGGTTTCAGCTTGGGGTCCCGGGTCTGGTACTTGCTAAGAGATTGCCGGAGTATCAACTGCGAATCTCCAATAATCCTTAACTCCTTGACTCCGAGCAATAAATCCATTTTCAGCCCGACTAGGAGAGCCTCGTACTCAGCCACATTGTTCGTGGCTCGGAAGGTTAACTGATAGGCGTGCAGAATGACTACCCCTTCCGGAGAGAGGAGGACTGCCCCTATTCCACACCCTTTGGAATTAAGCGCCCCGTCGAAGTAAAGTACCCACGAAGGTTCACCATCGATAATGGCTCCTAACTCTTCATCGAGAAAACTTTCATCAACGGGAGAGTATAAAGGTAAGGGGTGGGGGGCAAATGCTCAGCTATGGCATGCCCTTAATTGACTTTTGGTTAACGTAGGTGATATCAAATTGATGAGAAAGCTTTGCCACCTCATTAACCGCTCAGTCAGGACGGGCTTCTCGAGCAAGTACCGAATAGGGTCCATACGCGCCAGAAGTTTTACTTCATGAGCCAAGAAATAGTGCTTCAACTTCTGGGCAACCCAGACGACGGCCGCGCACGTTCTTTCCATGGCGGTGTACTTCTTTTCAGCCTCATTGAACAACTTGGATAAATAGTACACCGCTCTCTCCTTCTTCTCGTCGTCGTATTGGGCCAAAACCGCTCCAGTTGAATCTTCAGTGGTTGACACATAGAGCAGTAAAGGCTGACCCGGGACCGGAGGAGCGAGAACAGGGGGATTAAAAAGATAGCTTTTCAATTCATCAAAGCCCTTTTGACATTTATCGCCCAATTAAACTTCGCCTCTCCTCTAAGCATCTCGTAGAAGGGCTTACAGCGGATTGAATGCTGGGAGATAAATCTCCGAATAAACTGGAGTCTGCCAATTAGCCCTCTAACTTCTCTGATATTCCTAGAGGAGACATGTCGATTATTGCTTTGGCCTTGTTAGGATCAATTTCAATTCCCCGCTTGCTGACTATGAACCCAAGCAATTTCCCCGAAGAGACACCAAAACACACTTCTTGGGGTTCATCTTAAGATTGTGCTCTCTAGACCTTTGGAGAACTGCCCAGAGGACTCGGCATGGCCATGTCGAGTCTTTGATTTTACCAAGACATCGTCCACATAGACCTCCATGTGCACATGCATCATGTCATGAAAAATTGCCATCATTGCCCTTTGATAGGTTGCTCCCGCATTCTTTAATCCGAAGGGCATGACACCGTAACAATAAGTCCCCCAGGCGTGTAAATGAAGTTTTCCTCCTGGTCTTCCTCCGCCAGCGAATCTGGTTGTACCCAGAGAAACCATCCATAAACGACAAAAGCTCGAAGCCGGCAGTATTGTCCACTAGGACATCTATGTGTGGGAGAGGGAAATCGTCCTTTGGGCAAGCACGATTAAGGTCACGGAAATCTATACAGATCCTAACCTTACCGTCCTTCTTCATTACAAGGACGATATTAGCTACCCACTGTGGATATAGAACAACCCTAATAAATTTGGCTTTGTGCAACTTGTCAACCTCCTCTTTGATCTTGAGTGCCAGCTTAGGATGTAGCCTTCTCAATTTTGCTTGACGGCCTTTGCGTCGGCTTTTAGGACCAATCGATGCTCGACCAAAGAGGTATCGAGTCCCGGCATGTCCTCATAAGACCAAGCAAATCCGTCGGAAATTCTTGAGAATGGCTACCAGGCTTCTTCTTCTTCAACACTCAAGTTGGCACTAATCAAAACTGTCTTCGGGGATTCTTCAGTGCCAGGGTTGACTCTTTAGTAGGCTCTCGTCTGCAGCCATGGTTGGCTCGTCGAACCTCTTTGTGCCATCCACATAGGAGCTCACTGGGTCCTCTTCTTCTACCCAAGATCTCCCGACCCATCTTTTTCCTCAAAATCTAGCAGATAAACTCCTAACCGTCATCTTCGGAGTCAACTTCCTCAAAGTCAGCCTCCACGGGCAGGATCCTCAAGAAATTCTGGCACTTGACTTAACTTAGCACATCTCTCAGCCAAGGCCATGACAAAATGGGCAGGAACTTGCCTACCCTTCTCCTTACGCACACATGGCTGAGAGGAACTAGACTCTCCTAGACTTAAACCAGACTCTAGACTAGCCTCTAGACCTGACTCTAAACTAGAATCTAGACCACTATTTACATGACTGCTATGTACAAAACTATGTACAGGGGAAGTGCCCCTAGAGGAGCAGGAAGAGGAGGAAGTCAAGCTGGAAAGCGTCCCCCCCTGGCCGAGCGAAGAGGTTCCAGGGAGGAAGGATGCTCAATGGAGACCTCGGATTTCCAATTTTCAAAATTGGCATTTTTTTTTTGGAGTCAAGGCCAAGAACCATGAGTTGCTGACTCAAGGTAGCCTCGACTGGCGAGATGAGGGATGAGAAAGGATATGAGGAGAAAGAAGGGATTAGAGGTGGATGGAAACCGAATTGTGTGGCGGGCACACAGGAGTAGAGGAAGATAGAGATGATGGTGATGATGATGGGGGAGAAGGGAGATCAGAGCCAAAGAGGGAGAGGAGGCCAAAATCGTCGGAAATGTCTTCTATTTGGGCATCCTCTTCTTCTCTTCTTCATCCTCACTCTCAGAGCAAGGAATTTCTTCTATTATGGGCTCTCTGGTCCCCATCTGGGTTGGCCCCTGAACAAAATGCTCTTTAAAGTCCAGGTAAGGGGTTGATACGGTATAATGGGTCCGATGGACAAGGTCTGGGTGGAAACCTAGACCGGCTTTGGGTAACAACCTCCTAATTGCCTGGAACGCTCTGAGTCTCTCCCTTTTCATCCGTGCCCAACCCGCGGCCATGAACATAGCCGATGTTAGCCATCACTTCCCAACCCTTTCCCGGGGACATGGATCATGGGGTTCTATAACAGGCCGGGAGGTTGGCTAAGCTCACAGGGTGTGGGGAAGTCAAAGAGAGACATGACTGACTGGCTTCTTCCCCTTATCCGAATGAAAAGGTGCGGCATTTGCTCAGTGGTGACCGCATTGAGGGTCTCCAAGATGGGAATGCTCTATTTTGATTACCCGCCCATGAAAGGAAACTTGAAGCATTGGTGGGCGGTGGAAGGGACCCCTAGAGTTTTCTAGCCAAGGACGACCGAGAATGGCCTTGTAGGCCGGATCGACATCCAGAACTAGGAACTCGGTGGACATAGTGACAGGTCCGATTCCTAATTTAAGAGCAATTTTGCCTTTGGCAACCCTTTTGGAGTTGTCGTAGGCGGCGATGGTGGAGCAACTCTTTTCCAGATTCTCCTCTCCTAAACCCAATTGCTTAAGGGTTTTTATCGGACAGACATTGATAGATGCCCCGGTGTCGATAAGAGTGGAGTCCACCGAAACCCCATTAAGGTTGATGGTGAGACAAAGAGGGAGCGAACGACACTCGGGGGTGGCGAGATCTTTGTCCGAGAAAGAGATTAAGGGTCCCTGGGTGAGGGAGAGAATGGCGCCGGTGACCCCACTAGGAGGGAGATCATCATTGACCATGATCTTCTGGAGGAACTGGAGAGAGTGGATTGATGTGATGGCGACCTCCGAATCAATTCTAAATAGACACCCTCGCGGGCGTCTTATCAAGATGTTGGAGAATATCATATTCGGTGCCGGCCGGAGGCGGAGGCCCATTATCCTCCTCTTCTTGGGATGGCCGCGGAGGTGGAGGAACAATCCGTTTCGAAGCGTGACGTGCACGGCCTCCTGAGGCTGAGGACGGATGAGCTGGAGGGGTCGGGAGGATGACTCATTGGCAAGGGGAGTGAGGATAGTGGGATGAGCATCTTGGGGAGGACGGATGAGCACTACTGGTCTCTCCTCAAGGATAGCATCTATCGACGTGGAAGGCTCCTGAGACTCGGCCGTGGGACATGGGTACCATTCTTCAAACCTTCTACCCCCCACTTGCTCTCTCCTCACAACCCGAGGTCCTAGGTGTACCATGGTGTGCACGCTCTCATGGGTTTAGAGGAGAGGGATTGTTGCTTTGGTGAGTGGGAGAGGGTTACTGAAAATGCCAAGGTCTTTTTTGGTGTACCTAGACTTTGCTATGGCCACCTTGACGTCATCCCAGTTGATTCTACCTTGGTCATTCATATCATAGACCCAGTCACGGAAGGTAAAGCATTGTTGATGAAGTGACCATGGGTCCTATGGTATGGACAGTACTTGGAGGTGTCTATCCTTGAATTGATGTTCTCCCTTTGTGGGGGAGTTGAATTGCATCACAGGACAAGAGAGCGAAGAACACGTCCTCGAGAGTCTCAGGGAGAGGAGGGTAGTGTGACCTTTTGGGGCCAGTCGGGTGTATCCAGAAGGAGGGGGAACGGCGGAGTAAGGCTTAGAGGGGTGAGATGGGAATTGGTGAGGGTTGGAGGGAGGATGGGAGGATTTGTTGGGAGGCCTCAAAGGCTGGCTGCAGGCACTGACAGACTCATTGATGGTCACCCCTCGGTGGTGGGTGCCACGGGAGCCTTACGTGCCTTTGGCTTCCTTCGAAGAAATGAGGGAGAGAGGAGTCCTTGATCTGATTTTCAATCACCCTGGCTCTGTTATAAAGATACGTGAAGGAAGGGAATTCACTTAGCATTAGAATGGAACGGAGCACAGGGGTGGTGTTGGTGACTAACAAGGTTATGGCTTGGGACTCCGGGATGGGAATGTCGGCTCTCGAGGCCATGGACCTCCATCGGTTGGCATAAGTGACGAAGTCTTCGTTCGGCTTCATCTTTTCTGCCACCAAGTCGGGGAGTGTAGGGACTTGAGTGGCCATGTAGGAGAAATGGGAGATGAAGCGTTCGGAGACTATGTCAAAGTTAACAAGTCCGATGCGGGCAAAGAGGTAAACCACCTCAAAGCCTCCCCTTCTAACGATTGTTGGAAGAGATGGACTAAGAGGACCCGATCGTATAGCCACCGATGGGAATCCATGGTGAAGCCGGCAAGATGGAATTGGGGTCGGAGGTCCCATCGTACTTCCAGTACTTTGGGCCTTGAAACCCGGAGGGAAGTAAGCGTTGGGGAGCTTGCAGTAGTTTTGGAGTGAATGAGGCTTGGAAAGAGATAAGGATTCAGCTAGGAGCTTCCTAATGAGACCCTCCGTCTCAAACCGGACATGGATTCAGATTGAGCGGGAGGTGGTTTTGACATAGGATGGGTAGATGGGTGGAGGAATTGGGGTAGAAGTAGTAAAGGAGTGGGAGGAATGGAGTGGAGATAGGGATAGGAGATACAGGAGTCTGGGAAGGGTGAGAGGCCTAGGAGAGGGCCTAGATGAGGAAGCGTGGAAAGGAGAATGGACTGGAGGGGAAGGAGAAGCCGCTGCCCGAATGGTATGCTTGGAAAGCATAGAAATGATATCGTCGGGCGAATAGCGGGACATGAGTTTGGAAAACTCGGGATCTTCTTGAGTACTTTGGGGATGAGTGGGATTGACCCTCAAGCTGACTTCCTTATTGTCGGCCTGGGAGATGATTGGACTGATTCATCGGGCTGATTGTTAGTGTTTATCATACCGACAATTCATTGACATTATCATCATACTCAAATGTCGGTTCATTAGCCATATTATCAGGGTCCAACCAAGTGTCCATTAGCACACAACCTATGGATTTTAGGATGGTTTAAGTTGAAGTGATTACACTGTTTTCAGCAGAAGTATGAATTTCTACCAATCAATGTTATCAAACAACGTCCCCAAACTTTTAAATGTCAAGTTATGTGTTAAGTTGAGTTGAGTTGAGGGCCGTTCTCTCAAATTTCACTTGAATCCCGGTGAGTAGGTGAACTAGACAGGATGGGTAAAGGTCCTCCTGCCCCGTACCGTGAGGGAATCCACGGAATTTAGGGACTTATAGACGTTTTCCTTGGAGTCAACCCGATTTACCCGAGAGGGAATCCCCGAGTAAAAGGTTGTAAACCAAGAAGGGTGATCCTAGAAATGTGAGGGGAGGCTAGAAAGGTGAGAAAAGTGACCCCCTAAGACTGTGGACTGTTAGTAGCAACATAAGCAAACAAACAAAAATCACAACAAAACAATAAAAAAAACAGGAAAAAACATGCTTATGTGAAACTAAACGTCCACCTGTGGACGCACAGTTCATGATCAGAGAATAGACGGCGGATCGACGGACGCTGACAGAAAATAGACGACAGGTGGTGGTGGACGTTAACAATACTCACGGAAGGAAAGATGGACGCTTACCTGGATAGGCGGCAAGACCGCTTGCCGTCTACCTGGCCGCAGTAAGACCACAGTGGCAGAATTGTCCCACGTGATCGCCAGAAGAGAGCTGTAGACGGTTCGTTTCCACTCCGTCGCTGGATCTCTCGGATGCTTGCGGACGCCGCCGGACTCTCGTTGGCGATGAAGGGGTCGTCGGTTGACCACGTTGGCCCTCTGGTTGACTGAGTTGACTAGAAGGAAAACGAAGCAAACAAGCGAAACAAAGGGATTTGGTGATCGCCAGGGCCTTACCTGTGCCCAAGGGTTGCTGTGATCACGTCGGTGCAGTGGCCTCGCGTTGCGGATGATGGCGGACTTCAACTTCCCTCCTTCGCCGGCCAAGGAGAAGAGCTCCGTGATCTTCTGTCTGCGGGTCGTCCTGCCAAAACAAAGACTCTATTAGACTCTATGGAGTGTGGTAATGCTCAAACGAAGTATAGAAACCCAAAGGAAAGTCCCGTACCGTTTGCGGACTTGAGAAGAGGTTAATACCCTCAAATTTTAAATACCATGTTTTACTTAGAAATTCTTGTTTATGCAACCATTAGGTTTAAATTGTGATATTTAGGATTAAAGGTATGTTTAAGACACTTTATCATACCCCAGTACTACTTTCGGTCGTGCGCACCCCGACAGGGCGACACCGGAAAACTGTAACGAAAATAAAATCTGAGAACACCATAATTCTTAGAAATTGTGGAGATATCAAATATATAATTATCCGGAATTTTTGACGACCGGATTTTGAGATTAAGTCGACGCAACTATTTTTGGGGCGATTTTTCACCCAGTAGAAAATAAATTCTAAAATTAAATAAAATCATGACAATTAGTAAAACCTTCATATTAGTCTATGGTTGAAATTTCAACCAAACGGACATCATTTGAGCACCTTACATATGGATCTTTGACCCAGCTGAATTAGGATCAATTACGAGATGGATTTTTTGGGTAATTTACGTGTAAGGCTTAGGAGAAGCCCACACATTAGGATAAGGCTTATCCATGGGTTGGGCTATCATTAAGGTTCATGCGTGTAACTAAAGGTGTGTTGCATGAGATAGGTGGCCTCACATGGTTTAAGGGGCTTACACCTTGACACGTCCATGGCCAACATGCCCAGTTTGTAAGGGAACTGGGAACTTATATAAACCTCCCTCCACCCACCCTCGTATACATCTTTCCAACACTTTTGTTCTTCCTAGTCCTGTTGTTGCTGTGGTTACAAGCCTGGTGTTGGTGAATTGCTGTTGGGGCTGTATGCGTTGGAGCCATTTTTGTTGGAGGTGTAGCTGCTGAAGTCCCTGTTTCAGCAGTCTTTTCACGTCCTCACTTTGTTGCTGTGTTGATCTCTACGTTAAGAGGAAGAAGAATAAGAACCTTTTGATCTCTTTCAGATCAGGTAGGTGTCATACCATGAATCCTTCTCAGTTTCCTATGTACATGCTCATGGTTTCCTCATTCGTAGAAACCATGTCTCTTGTTTGTACCATGATTGTAGAGTTCTTCTTGTTTCGGTTCACTTTTGATTATAGGTATTCAAGGATTTTGTTTACCTTGAGGAAAAGTAGATTCCTATCTTCTCCTCATACTTCTACCCACTGCTTTAGTTAGAAAGATCATAACCTTACATGAGTTGCCTTCAAGTTCATTAACCGGTCTTCGTTAAGTCTGTGTACGAGATTGTACTTTCAGAATCTTTCGTTTGATTTTTCCTTATTACATCTGAATCATATAATTATCGAGGAGCTTCTTCACTCCCATTATAATTTAAGTAGATTTCTAACTTCTTATACCACCCATGATCCATGTTTATGCTATAGAGTTTTGCTAGAAATTTCGATATCTTAGAACATTGTGATTCTTTCCATTCGGATGTTTGTACTTCTAACCTTGATTAGGAACATTTAATACCATGTGTTTTAGTGTTCATCTTGTGGTAGAATCCCAATAAACCATTGCTATCAAGACCACACTTCCAACAATATACTATGTCTAGTTCCTAGCTAAACAAGCTTGAATTGCAAACCTCTTGTTTCATCTCACTTGTTCGGTTTATAAACCACTGTGAGAACCATGTTTAGACTCTTCTATTTGATATACATCATGCCTTGATTCATAGGTTCCATTGTCAGCATGTTTAGAGTACATTCTAAGTCATTTATGAGTAAGAAATAGCGGTTGTCGACAGACAGCCCAAATCAACCCGCACGTCTGACAGAACTTCAGGTTTCTGGACTGTGTGGATCTGTCGACAGATCCCTTGCATCTGTCGACAGATACACACAGAGCCAGACAACCTGAACTCTGTCTGCTCTCATCTGTCGACAGCCCTTCCTTCTGTCGACAGATGCAGTGCTGATTCAAATTTCTGCACTATTATGTCCGAATCTATGCTAGAACTGCATCCTAAAAGCCAAGGAAGTTACCCTCTCATTTACCTTGATATTTATTGTCATAGTACTTCAAAGTTCACCCACTTTGGGTACCTTAACTTCCTTGAATTGTTTCTAAAGTTGTCAATTACGAATAGTACTCCGATTGAGTCTATTCTTCGATATTCGGTAATTGAGGTTGTAAAACTTGACCACTTAAGAGTTCATATGTTTGAACACCTTATGAGATATGAATACTTGTGATGACAACTGTGTACCCTCATTTTCTTGGGTTTTTATGTGATTTAAATCTTCTGAAGTTGTCGGCTTTGAGTCATCACCTTGTCTCAACTAATTGTCCTTCTTATTTTCTTGAACTCTGAACTACTTTGTCACCAAGATATTTGTATTAATCATAAATCAAATCTTCCTTTGGACTTCTCATTTCCGTTATGCTCATGAAAAGAATTTATGATTTGAAGACAGTGCTCTCTTCAAAAGAGGGTTTAGGATTACTTGTAGTAGCACCCGCTACTTGTGATCAGCTGAGGGCGACAGTTTGTACGTAAGTAAATCCAAGTCAATGGACTGACGATGGTGGGTAACAAAATAATTATACCCCGTTCTTGCGCAATGAACAAGATCTAAGGTGCTGGAATCGCCTAGGCACTGAGGATGGTATATTACGTCTATATAGTAACCTCTTGAGAGCAGTGATGCCTGTCGAGTTTGTTCCAAATCAAGTTATGGTTGAATTTTGAAAGACAAATATGACTTTTGTTCTGTGATACATCTGAGCCCGTTATGAAATTAATTGGGCTATATGTTTTGTCAAGATGAAGATTCATGAGCAATTATGTTTGTTCCATATATGCACTTTCTGAATATTCTTGAAGCTCTAAATTTGAAACTCCTATCTTTATATTTACTGTCACCTACTGAGTCCTTCCGACTCACGCCTTTGTTTCCTCCACCCTTTCAGATTGAAGGTGTGTATAATCTCAGCTACATGTGAATCCTAATTCCGCTGCGGACGATGAAGAGATGAGAAGAATAATGCAGTTTTTTTAGTTGTTGATGTATTAAGTAGAAGAGAACTTGTCTTTTGTAAATAATGATGTATACTTTGTTACCTTGTGTATTTAATGTGTTCAAAGATACCTTTGTGGAATGGTTTGCCAGTTTTGTGCATTGCGCGGATATATCTACCCATAACGAAAGTTTGTCAGCGTAACCCCTCTTCCGATCAAAGGTTACGTATGTGTTTGTGTGAAGTCGGAGGAGGGTGTTACAGAGGTGGTATCAGAGCAAGGTTATGGGTGATAGATATTTCTGTGACCATTTTCACAAAGGAAATAAATAAAACATTTGTGTGTATTCTAGAATCTTTAAAGATCATTTTGGTTCTAATAAAATTTAAGTAGTTAGTATGAATTAATTGGATGTGTTTGATGGTGTTCCAGGAAATGGCAGACAAAGGGAAAGCTATCGACACATCCAGTGAGGATAGGCATGAGGAAAGCTTTAGGGAGGAAGTTCACAATGTCCCATTGGCCGGAAATTCTCAGGAAGGAGTACTGGGACTCCTGATTTTGCTACATTTATGCAGTCATTTCAGGGATTAGTGCAAACACTAATGAAGAACCAACAGGACATGAATGGAGGAAGGATTTCTGGAACATCTTTGCTAGAAAAATTTAAGAAGATGGGACCTCCAGCTTTTAAAGGAAATGGCCAGCCTGAGTTGTTGAAGGATGGGTTAGAGAGATGGAAAAGATATTTAAGGCCAATAAGATGTGAAAGAAGACAAAGTCACATTGGCGACTTACATGCTCCAGGATAGAGCAGATGAATGGTGGCAATCTGCCATGAGAAATGCATTTAGAAATAGAAGGGATAATATTAGTTGGGAAGAGTTCCTAAGAGATTGTATGAGAAATACACTCCACCACATGTCAAGGATAGGAAAGAAGTGGAATTTTTACAGTTGGAGCAAAAACATGACTGTGGCAGAGTATGAAACCAAATTCACTGAATTGGAAAAGTATGCACCTCATATTTGTGACAATGAAATCAGAAGGGTAAAGAAGTTTGTGAGAGGATTGAAACCCGTGTGAGGAGCAGGGTAGCTCCACTAGATCCCCAAAGTATGGCTATGGCACTGAAGACTGCATTTATAGTGGAATCTGAGTTTGAGGAGTATATGAAAAACAAAGAAACCAATGGGGGTAAGAAGAAAATGTGTATAACAAGGAAACGAAAGGTCAGAAGCGAAAGTCGATTCAACCAAGCAGCAAGGAGAACAGAAAAAGAGTTGGCCCGTGTGCACTCAATGTGGAAGAAGACACCCGGGTAATGAATGTTGGAAAGTAGCGGGAAAATGTTATGGATGTGGTCAGAAAGGGCATATGATTAAGGACTGTCCACATAAAGCAGACCAGTCAAAAGCGCAAAAACCACAACCTTACTTCCAGCAAGCCCCAAGACAACCACCCAAGGGACCAGCTAGAGTCTTCGCTCTGACAAAGGAGGAAGCCCAGGACACCCCTACAGTAGCTGAAGGTATTCTCCTAACCGAAAATATGTATGCTAGAGTGTTATTTGACCCTGGAGCTACACACTCTTTTATTTCTCGGGTATTTGTTAATTCTATGTCTCGAAAACCAGAGAATTAGTAGGAAGCATGATACTTGACTGTCCTACTGGTCAAATAGCTACACTTACCTCTGTTATTCCAGAAATAACTCTGAAAATAGGAGAATGTGAACTTACTGCATATGTATATGTACTGGATAACATGCAAGATTTGACATATATTGGGAATGGATTGGTTAGCAGAAAATCATGCCGTATTAGATTGCCATAAGAAGTCTTAACATTTAAAAGGCCGGGATTAGCAGATTTCAGCTATACATGCCCAAAGAATAATGGAAATAAGAAGACTATATCAGCACTTAAGGCTATGAAATGGCTGAAAAATGGTTGTCAAGGTTATTTGGCAAGTGTGATGGTTATACCAAATGAACATAAACAGGTATCAGTTCAAGATATCGAGTTGTAAAAGAATTTCCAGAAGTTTTTCCTGATGATTTATCTGGATTACCTCCAATTAGAGAAATTGACTTTACCATTGAACTTTTACCTGGAACTTTGCCTATATCCATAGCTCCTTACAGAATGGCACCAGCTGAGTTGATAGAATTAAAGAAGCAATTGCAAGACTTATTAGACAAAGGTTTTATTAGACCAAGTGTGTCACCATGGGGAGCACCGGTATTGTTTGTGAGAAAGAAAGATGGATCTCTTAGATTATGTATTGATTATAGGAATTGAATCAAGTCACAATCAAGAACAAATATCCATTACCTAGAATTGATGACTTGTTTGATCAACTCCGGTCTGCTACAGTATTCTCTAAGATCGATTTAAGGTCGGGGTACCATCAATTGAGAGTTAAAGAAGATGATATTTCTAAGACTGCATTTAGAACCAGATATGGACATTATGAGTTTTTAGTACTCCCCTTTGGATTGACTAATGCACCTGCGGTATTTATGGATTTGATGAATAGAGTATTTCAGCCTTATTTGGATAATTTGTGGTGGTATTTATAGATGATGTGTTGATATACTCTTCTAATGAAGAAACACAAGGAGCATTTGAGAATTGTACTACAAACTTTAAGGAATCATCAATTGTATGCTAAATTAAGTAAATGTGAGTTTTGGCTCAAGGAAGTGAAATTTTTGGGTCATGTGATTTCTGGAAAAGGTGTAGCAGTAGACCCAAGTAAAATTGAAGCAGTTCTAAATTGGGAAAGACCCAAGAATCCATCAGAAATTCGAAGTTTCTTGGGATTAGCTGGCTACTATAGAAGATTTATTGAAGGCTTTTCTTCTATAGCTATGCCTTTGACTCAGTTAACCAGAAAAGAGACCTTTTGTGTGGAATGAGAAATGTGAGGCCAGTTTTCAGGATTTAAAAGGGAAGCTTACCACAGCTCCGATTCTTACCTTACCTCAAGGATCGGGAGGATTTATAGTCTATACGGATGCATCTCAAAGAGGAATTGGATGTGTTCTTATGCAACATGGGAAAGTGGTAGCTTATGCCTCTAAACAATTAAAAGATCATGAAAGGAATTATCCGGCTCATGATTTAGAATTAGCAGCATCATACATGCTTTGAAGATATGGCGCCACTATTTATATGGGGAACAATTTGAAGTTTATACTGATCATAAGAGTTTAAAGTACATATTTCTCAGAAGGAACTGAATTTAAGACAAAGGAGATGGTTAGAATTTTTAAAGGATTATGATTTTACGGTGAATTACCATCCGGGTAAAGCTAATGTGGTTGCTGATGCTTTGAGCAGAAAGAAATCAAGAGCATTACAATTACACCAACAGTGGAAAGAAATGACAGATTTGATCGAATACTCACCAAGGTGTGATGCAGAAAATCTGATATTGGCACAATTGACAGTAAGATCAGCACTGATAGATAAATTAGTGAAGCACAGAACCAAGATCAGAAACTAAAAGAGATGGTAAATAAACCAGGATTCATCAGGGATGGTCAAGGGATAATTAGATTTCAAAACAAATATGTATACCAGAGAATGAAGAAATAAAAGTGAGTTATTGAAGGAAGGACACAATCTCAGTATTCGATTCATCCTGGAAGCTCTAAAATGTATCAGGATCTGAAAAAGCAATTTTGGTGGCATGGAATGAAAAAGGACATAGCAGAATTTGTGAGTAAATGTCTAACATGTCAACAAATAAAAGCTGAGCACCAGAAGCCAGCAGGGCCTATGCAACTCATTGAAATTCCAATATGGAAATGGGAGCAGATAACTATGGACTTCGTAATGGGTTTGCCAAAGACAAGGAAGAAGCATGATGCTATTTGGGTGATTGTGGATAGATTAACTAAATCGGCTCATTTTCTAGCAATTACAAAGACAATCATTAGAAGATTTGGCTCAATTGTATATAAAGGAAATAGTGAGACTTCATGGAATTCCTTTGTCGATAATTTCAGATAGAGATCCAAGATTCACTGCTAGATTTTGGAAAAGTCTTCAAGCAGCCATGGGTACACAATTAAAATTCAGTTCAGCATATCATCCACAACCGATGGCCAATCAGAAAGAACTATACGAACACTCGAAGATATGCTAAGAGCATGTAGTTTGGATGGCGTGGTAGCTGGGATGATTACCTACCCTTGATTGAGTTTGCATACAATAACAGTTACCATACAAGTATTGGAATGGCACCATATGAGGCATTATATGGTAGACCCTGTAGATCACCCCTCTGTTGGGCAGAAGTGGGAGAAAAGAGTCTCATTGGGCCAGAATTAATTCAGAATTGCTCAGAGAAAATCAAATTAATCAGGAAAAGATTATTATAGCTCAAGACAGACAGAAGAAGTATGCTGATAGAAGAAGAAGGCCACTGGAGTTTAACATAGGTGATCATGTATTTCTAAAGATCTCTCCACCAAAGGTACCATGAGATTTGGTAAGAAAGGAAAACTCAGTCCAAGATATGTAGGACCTTTTGAGATATTACAAAGAATAGGGG
>JACBKR010003763.1:0-27534 GCA_014218235.1 Colocasia esculenta
CTCTATTGGATTCAATGTGAGTTGGAATAACTGTACTGGGTCTAAGAGGGGCGTTGCAATGCGGGACATAATTTCCAGTCCCTGGCGTTAATGAACATTATCCCTCTTCTCCTAAATGCCAATTCTACCCCAGCCATATGTGACCCGTGAGCGTCGCCGGCTTTAATGCCTTTCGAAGAAGGCACACAATGGCGAAACTCTTCTCGCCGCGGTGCTGCGAAGAGGAGCACAAGGTTGCTGTTTGGGTGGAAGATTCTGGCTTCCGGTGAACTTTTCTAAACCGGTTCTCATTTCCTTCTATCCGTGGGAGAGTGAGTAGGTCAGTGGCATTCCGATAGACATTGGTTCCACCTACCCCCTTTCTCCTCTGTAGATCCAATTCGTTAGTCGGAGGCTTTTGTCTCGCTACTATTGTTATTTACTCCACTTTTCATGCAGTTCTTCAAATCTACATTTTCCTTTCTGAACGTAGGAGTACCTACGTTACTACAAAGTTACAGTAGAGTAAAAGAACATGTTACTCTGAAAGTATGTACTGTGTGTAGACACGCCATTTTGGCAACATATCGAGCACATTTCATGTTACACCTCGATGCCTTAATGTGGCTCTCTTCAATTAACCCTTGAGTGATTTTCCTATTTTTTTTTTTTTCAGGATTTTTAGGAACTTTTTCTAAAGGGGCCAAAGGGGTTTGTTAACTTAAAAGATTCGCGTCCGGGACAGTGATGCCTTTTGGTCTTGATCTGCGATCGGTAAAGTCGACGCCAATCAGACTAGTTTGATCCGTGTCCGCTTAAGCCGCCGCGATTCAAAGTCAAACCCTAAGGTCCAACCGTATAGCCGGTGCATTTAAGAGATCCCATGCCTTTAATTATGGTCTATTTTGGAATCGCGTTGGCTTAGGTCGCCGTGTTTCAAAGCCGTCAAATCAAGAATCGATTTTGTCAAAGAAGTCGATTTGATTAGAAAACCACGACGCTTTTACCAGACGCGATTCACAACGTAGCCGTAGGTGATGATCACACAATTGTCAAATCAAGCGGAAATCAAGGGATCTTTTAAATCACGGCGCCTTAATGGACGCAATTCATGATTGAAAGGCATCTACTATCCACGACGCAATTTAGGCATGTTTTGCCTATAAATACAGATCCGGGGGTAGCCAAAAAAGGTGATTCTCTCGACTACAGTGAAGCCCTTCCGAACCGGCACCTCGACCCCTAAGCCAAAATTTCCAACCCCCCTCCCCCCCCCCCCCCCCCCCCCGAGGCGAAGCCCTGCCGGGTCAGAAGCTCGCGTTCCAGAGCCAAAGAGGAGCACGCTGGTCATTCTACATCTTCCTCCTCGGATCTGGAGCCTCTGTTCCTCTCGCGAGCATTGGAGCAAGGTGGGGGAGCATCTCTTCATCTCCTTCATCTTCCAGGGCAGCGGGCTACCTCGCCGTCTCCCCTCCCTTCCATTCCTTTTCACTTTAATCTTCTTTAGCGTCACACTCATCACACACATACACACCACATCTTTTTTCTACCTACCTTTTAGGGGTTTAACACTACCCCCACGAGGTGTGTTAACCTCTTGTTAATGCTTTCGTTTCCATCTCTTTTGAGCATTTTACCACACTTTACAGCCTAACCTTTTCTTTACTTGTTTTCTATTTCTACTTTTTTGCAAGGTAACCATCGAGCTAAATCTCTTTCGTCGGCGGCTGGTGGAAGGAGGAAGGAGGACCCACACATACAACTCTGCGATCTCCGGGTGAAGGTAAGTACCCCGCGTCTTCCTCTTCTCCCATCTCCTTCGGTGCCTACGAGCACTTGGCGATCACATCACACCACCCTCGTGCACACATACACCGCTTTTTTTCTTTCACACTTTTTTCAGTTTTTCCACCCATCTTCTCCCTCATTATCCACATCACATAAAAAGCCTTTTCTCCCCTTCTCCCTCCTCCTTCCTCTCCTTTTAAACCAAAATTCTCTCTCGTGGGATCGTGTTTTCGAGGAAGAGGAAACACTGTCTACAAATTGGTGATCACGGTGGGACACTTCTTCTTTTAGCTCAGTTACCTCCTTTGGCACCACATGTGCCCCTCCCTCGACACCCACGTGTGTCACTCCTTTCGTACCCCATGCGGTACACCCCCTACTTTCGCACCCCGCGCGGTGTTATTTGAAGTGGCCCATTGCCGTTACCAATTCGTAGTTGTGATGTTCATTTCCTCTAACATTTCCTGCATAGAAATTTGATTCGAAATAAAATAGGAAAAGTAAAAAAAAATCACCATCCTGCTCCCCCCCCCACTTACTTGCCTTCACATGAAGAAAACATCTTAATTTGGTCCTCGCTTCATCCTATTCGAATTATTCGAAAGCATGCTTCTTTGATTTATAGCTTTTCTTAACTGCTCAGTTGCCTCTTTTATCCGCGTTCGGTACAGATGATGCGTTTTGTTTGTTGCTTTGTCTGGCGGACATAGCCGACGTGATTTGTGACAGAGTTTGGAGGGAGTTGCCTCGGTTGTTACAGCTTCTGCGAGCTGTCAGATCCGCGACTGACTGAACGGACATGATTAAACTGAAGCGCATCCACTGTACTGGACGCGATTTAGTCTGTCACAGAGAGCCAAGCTGTTTCTGTCATATTTTGCATTTTGCATTTGCAGGGCATATTTTTGGCCGAGGACCTCCTTCCCTCCTTTTCCCAGGATCCACACACTTCTCTCGGTGAGGGCTATCTCCTCTTGGGCATTCCGTCTCATTGGGCTGGAGAATCCTCATCGGGACCTCCATAAGTCTCTATATCCTGTGGATTCCCTCATGGTGGACCGAGTCGGTTGTACCCATTTCAGGAGCCGAGTTAGACCACCTATTGCGTGAAAGGGAGATTGCTTAGTGGGCCCGAAGTTCTCACCTCACCTATTTTTAGGCCCACACCTATTTGGAGTGACATACCTCATTTAAAATCCACAATGATTTTATTAACATTTTTAAGTGGACATAGGATATTTAAGTGTGTGGAATTAAAAGTCATTAACCTCTTCTCTCAAACTTGTTTGAGTAGTTGTCTTGTAAGTGCTTGTTAACACACTTGTTTGTTGAAAATTTCATGCAGCTTTGTTCAGGCCGATCCCTTTTGATGGCCGAATACTAAGATATGGCTTACCATGAAGTTACCTATGATGATATGTATGACTCCCTGGGTCCCTTCCCACGCCTTCCCGATGCACCACATGATGGTCCCGCCACCTCGCATGTAATGCGATGGATACTCAGGCTCCCACGTCTTGCCAAGGCATGACGCTGGAAATACCTCCACCCCAATCGATCTATCTCAACTCGTGGACATCCTCCAGATCCTCTATGCTTCTCAGCTTCAGGAGGTTCAGGTTGCCCTCAAGGGGAAGTCTGTCCCTGATCCAGTTCAAGCTTTCCCCCCCGTGCAGGTGTTCATGTTCAACCTGCTCACGACCCGACGGTCTGGGTCTCCCCTGCCCCCTCGCGTGCTAATTCAGTTATCCATTCTCACCCTCATAGCCTCGTTGGGGGGCCTTCTCATGTTTAGCCAAGCCCCCCAACGTGGCAAGGCCCATTTACCATCCTCCGGCCCCGGCCCACGTTCCGCGCCTCCCGGCACCTCTCCCATGCACTATTCCGCTCAGGTAGATGTCCCCCACCACCTCTCTTCTAGGAACCTCCCAAACCATCTTCCAACCAACTTACCCAAGCCCTCCTGGCGAAGGTGAGTCGTTTGGAATAGGACGTGAAAAGGGTGTCTGCACCCAAGGATTCATTTGAACTGGCACTCCTTCTATGTCAGTCTTTCACCTTCCCTCCTCTGAGCTATTGGTCTACCGCCGTTACAACGACACTGACAATCCATTCGTACACATTAAGGAACTCATGTACGAATCCTCCTTTCGGAAAAATGATAGCCGTGTTCTTGCATTCCTATTCTGCCGATTTTTGACGGGCCCGCCCTTGAGTGGTTCTACTCTCTAGATCCCTCAGATGTCGAGGACTTTGAAGCAGTACGAAGGATGTTCCTGCAGAGGTACATAGACAGGGTTGGGCCTGCACTATCAATCACAATCTTATGGCCGAGAGATGAAGGCTGATGAAGATTTCATGCATTATGCCAACAGATGGAGGGCACTGGCCGAAAGACTAAGGGATCCCTTGTCTGAGCCAGAACAAGTAAAGATGATTACAGCGAATGCCACACCGCAATTCAGGCATATTTTTGCCATGAACAAATTAACCACTATGGATGAGATATATGAGAGAGCTCGGTACATCTAAACTCAACTAAAGGATTCTCCGATCATGGCCATGTTCCAGCTGACGGCCCGGACATTCAAGAAGGGTAGTGGTGCTCCCCCTACTAGCGGTCCCACGACTGAAGGGGTCATACATAATGAGCAGGTGAGTGCGATGGGCAACCCGAGTCCTTCCACCTATCACCCAACAATAACCCCAGAGCCCAACAGCCCCAGCAACTAGCCCCCAGGCCAAACAACCCTCCAATGTCCAGCCCCCCCCCCCCCCCCCCCCGCACCTCAACAGCCCCAACAACCTTTTTTTTTTTTTTAATCAAAAAGGTCCTCAGGGACAGCGACTAGGAGAGTGCACCTTACTCCAGAGGAGTAAAATGTTCCCCCTCCACCAGTGCAAACACCTGGGCCAAAATTATTAATAAAGGACAATACAATAGCTAAGGGGCATACCCCAGTTAAACAATTCTGAGAGAAGGAAGACCAGACCGGTCCATGGTAAGAGGACCTTTACATTCACGAGGCAAAGATGTAGGGGAAGAGAAAACAATATTGCTAAGGGATTTGCAGCCCAAGTTGGCCAATGCATCGCCACATGGTTAGTTTCTCTATACACATGAACCATCTGAACAGTAGAAGAGCGAATGTACTTGTGAGCTTCAATCCACCAGCGCATACAGTCCCAAAGGAGAGCTACCAGATGTCAGAGAAGCAACAAGGGAGGCCGAGTCAGACTGAATCTGAGATAAAGGGAGGTCCATATTCAGTGGCGAGCCGAATACCATCACACAAGGCCCGCACCTCAGCAACCAGACTACCACCAGAACATAGTAATGAGAAAAAGCCAGAATGAGAGAACCCGAGCTGTCTCTGATACATCCTCCACTGCCGCAGTGACCCGGATTCCCCTTGCTAGCACCATCCACATTAAGGACCAAACCAGATTCAGGAGGAATCCATCTAACAAGCTTGAAACTTTTGATTTTGATAAGGGGGGCAAAACCAAGGGAGCAGAGGTCAGTACTGCATCTACCAGGTGCATAATGATTAAAGGTCACTGAGGCAAGGGCGGTAGAAATCATGAAGCGGATATTGTGAACAATACTGTGGATGGTGCGCCGTTTCCCTTCAAAGCGCATGCTACAGTGACAGCGCCAAATTTCCCATATAACCAACATGGACACATAGAGAGATACATAGCCATGCGGGTGGACATGTTGCAGAACTTCACCAAGTGCCACAGGCGAGCAGGGATATTATCCTGAGAAGATAAGTTAACCTCGAGCATGGGGCCGCCCAATTCCACAGATCAGTTGCCAACTCACTTGTGATGAATAAGTGATTTAAATCTTCCGAATTATGGTTAGAACAACAAGAGCAGCGAGAGGGTAGAGCAATACCCTGGTCCACGATCCTGGACAGCCCCAACAACCTCAACAGCCACAATATCAACAACACCGTCAGCCCCAGTACCAGCAGCCTCCTGCCAACCAACAGTATCAGCAACCCCAGCTCCACCATATCGCCAACCTCAGCAGCCCCAATACCGGTAGCTTGCCCTCCTCAATACCAACAACAACAACCTGCTCCTGCACCTCCTCATACAACAAAGTACCCCCTCCAGGCACCTACGAGCCCCAAAAGCCTCGACGCCCCCTGGTCCAAGAAGAACCCATTATCCTCCCTTGCCGAAGACCCTGCCCGATATTTCAATGCCCTCATGGCCGCCGGTGCACTCACCCTGCCCAGGGAAAGGCTACAATGGCCTCCCAATGTTGACACCTCCCAGTACTGTGAATTTCATCGAGGACCGCGCCATACTCTGGAGGCATGTTTTCATTTCAAGGACTATATCTACAATCTGAATGACAATGGAGGTATAGATTGGCAAGAGATGAGGAAGTATATAGCATAAATGAAGGCAAGAACACTGCCTAGGCAGAGCTAGCAGCAGCAACAGCCCGAGGCACCCCAAGAGCAGCACAACATGGGCATTGTCCAGGACCCTCTCCTGGAGCATCAGCCTCCAAATCAACAAGTGAACGCCTTCTCGGCATCTCCCAGCAATGAAAGAACGCCCGTTCGGCCGACAGAAGTAGCTCCACCTTCCAATCCTCTTTCACCCTACCCCCCTTCATTCGTACACCTACCCCGGACAAGCACTACCCTTTTCTACGCATCCCTACCCATCGTCTCACACCTTCTAACCAACCGTCTAACTCGCCAATCATCTGCCAACCCGCCATCGCCATGACACCACCACCCACAACACACAAGCCCCCTTCTTACGTAACACCTCCACCGTACCACCACAACCAAACCGCCCATCCCCTACCATTACTGCACCGCATCCACCACCGTCATCCAACCCACCTTTCCTCCACACGCTATCAACCATACCTCTCATTACCCCCAATCACCAAGCTCCCTTTCTCCGTACCATCACTACACCCCCGAGTGCGGCAAGCATCCATTGCCACACCAAATATTCACCCCCCAGCCTTCCACCTTCCGTTATGCCAGCCGCAGCATCAACAGTGGGAGAAAGCTCAGAGGCAACCATGGTTCTCATAAGTCGGTGCATATTTAATAGAATATTCCCCCAGCAGCAGGAACAAGGATCAGTTCCCCAAGAAGAAGAAGCCCAGTAGGAGAGTCCCTCCTAGGGACTCAGTATGATTGCTAAGCACCTGGACAAGACTCTGGCCAGGATATCCATTCTAGAATTAATCAAGAGGTCAGTGTGCACCAGGAGGCCTTATGCAGTATTTGCAGAAAGTCATGGTGAATGAGGACTTGCCAGTAAATCAAATTAGTGTTGTCTTGACTCCCAGAAGCTCGCACCCGGCCATAGAATTTCATGAAGATGAGTTGGCACCATCCGAGTCTTAGCGGTACACCCTATGCCTCATAGTCAACATCAATGGGATCCGCGTGTCTCGATGCTTGGTGGACTCTGGAGCATCAATTAATGTTGTGTCCTCCGATACACTAGATTTTTGTGGAGTAGCAGTAAATCAATCCGACCCTCTGCCATCACTGTTACGACCTACGACAACACCAGTAGGCTGCCAAAAGGGGTCGTTACACTGAAAATAGGATTGGGTCCGTCCGTTACTGAAATGGACTTCCGCATCTTGAACATGGACCCAAGTTTCTGCATGATTTTGGGCAGGCCCTTCATCCATGCCCTTGGCACCATTATATCGACCGTCCATCAGAGCCTCAAGATCCCTTACAGGGGGCGGGTCGTCATGGTTGCCACAAAACTTGCAATTATGGAAGTGGACGCCATGACTGATAACTCAGTCCCTTCCATCTGGCCCAGCAATCAGGCGTTGATGTCAGTGCTAGAGGCACCAAGCATGTATCCTGGCCCGGTTAGCTCATCCGTCAATGCTGCTAGAAGGAGCAAGATCATCACCAAGAAGGGCTGGCACATTATGACGCAGATAGGGTACCAGCCAGGCAAGGGGCTGGGGGCACAGTTGTAGGGAAGGACAGAGGCAGTGAAAGACTACAAGATGAGACCCAAGGCAAGTTTTGGTACTAGCCAGGCAGAGCAAAGCAACAACCAAGGTAGCCCCTCACCTGGTCATATATGAGCACTTCAAGAGAGGGCCACTGTAGCCAGTGAATGAGCAAACGTCCACCATCACTGATGAACCTACCCGTCATTCACCCCTGGCCACATACAGGGCAGTAGACAACTCCAAGCCGCCAAAGAAAGTCAAGAAGGTTGGGCCTGAGCCAGAATGGAGCTGTTGGTTCGATATGAGTGATGTCGCTGCATCCTTGGACCAACTCTTCACACCAACAGAAGCTGAGCAGCAGACAGCCGAAGCAAGCCAAAGAAAACAAGAAACTACCGCCACAACAAGGCTCAGGGCAGGCCCTGTCTCGCCGGGCATCCCGTCGACTTCCCTTTCATCTCTGGGCATTGCGCTCGTTTTAGTTTCCTCTCTGGGCATCGCGCCCACTTCCCTTTCATCTCCAGGCATTGCGCCCATTGTAGTTTCCTCTCCGGGCATCGCGCCCACTTCCCTTTCATCTCCTGGCATCGCGCCCGTTGTAGTTTCCTCTCTGAGCATCGCGCCCACTTCCCTTTCATCTCCGGGCATCGCACCAGTTGTAGTTTCCTCTCCAGGCATCGAGCCCACTTCCTTTCATCTCGGGCATTGCGCCCGTTTTAGTTTCCTCTCCGGGCATCGCGCCCATTTTAGTCTCCTCTCCGGGCAACGTGCCCACTCTTCCTACTTCCCCGGGCATCGCGCCTGCTCTACTTCCTAGTTCGGGCATCGCACCCGCTTTACTTTCCACTTTGGGTATCATGACCGCTTTAGTTTCTACTCCAGGCATCGCATCCGCTTTAATTTCCATGCCGGGTGTCACGCCCCGACGCGGAATATCGGAGCGCGAAGGCAGTTGCAAGAAAAGGTATAGAGCTAGTACTAGACATCAAACCATTGCACATAAATATTACTAAAGCAAATCTTTCTCATTAATAACTTTTCAAATATCTAGTTACAACCACTACTATCAGAGCCATTCTATAGGGCCCAATTGCATTGCAATAAATGGAAATAACTAACTACAACTCTAAGATAACATAATGACTCGAGGGTACTCCTGGCTTCACTCTTGGTCATTCCCTTCCTTGTGAGTGTATGTGTCATCCTCGGTCTCAACTGAGAACACAACATCAAATAACATAGGGTAAGCGATAACGCCCAATAGGACTTAAATCTCAGGCTCAAGCAGACTTTAAATAATTAACACATTTAATGGCAGAGTATCTAAAGACAGCAGGTACAAGAGAGTCAAAATATAGCAAGAGATAGCACAATAGCACGAGATCGACTATAGTTTCCAAAAATAGCAAAGGTATCGAGTATAGCACGAATAGCAGGACGACCATAGCACAACTAGCTCAAGTATAATAATAGCACGACGACTATAGCACTTGTTTGTCATTATAGACAACGAGAGAGTATAGCACATTTTTTGGTTGATTGTCATGTATATAGTCGAGATAGATAGCACTTGAGTGTAATGCCAAACACTCTAATCATTTAACTCCCATGGGCACTAGCACTTTCGGGCGCACATCCCAGGACCAGATCGGGCCCTTATATATTGCTAGGCATTGGTTATATTGTTTATCTTTAGATAATCAGTCAATGGCCAATATAGAGTACCAAGAAGTAGATGAGAGCACTAGATGAATAGACGAGATAGTAGAGTGAACGTGAATAGATGCGTAAATAGAGTATAGATGAGAGATGGGACATACACGTATGCGACGGGGTAAACAGGCGATAGTAACAGTTGCACAACAAGCGCACTGGGTGTTAGCAGTCAGGTGGAACTCACTCCTCTTCCCGGCTGGCCATGTTATGAACAAGTCCAGAGGTCGACGTGATTCAAGGTAAGAGCAAACTTCTAATAGCCGTTTGATCATATCGATCCCTAAAGGTGTAATGGGTGTTAGGGTACAATCGGCTCGTCGACCATGTGAGAATCCATGATCAGAGGAGACTTACGGAGGCCTTGTGCAAGGGTTCACTAGTCCGGCGAAAGGAATATCCGACGGAGAGTTCACCACAAGCCAAGTAAAGTGTGTATATAAAACAGGTGCTCGACGTTCTAGAGGAATTCAGAACAGTGGAGCGTCGATATCGGTTATAAACAACGCAAGAAACGAATACAAGTCCTTTAAAATAGGGCAAGTAATATACTTCATTGCAATAAATTACCAGATACTTTATGACAGATTTCAGTCATATATGGGTGGTTCATGTGTGTGCATGTGTAAGAGAAATCATAGATAGAAATAATTCGTGCATATGTATTTTAAAATCATTCAAGTAGCTCCATTTTTAAAACAAGTTTTTACTGGGGGTATAACTGTAAAAAAGGGTAGAAATAATTTTTATGGGTTTTCATCAAAATCCTGTGAAGGCAACGTACCCATGTAAGGGTCGTGAAGGGTCATGATAGAATGCGACAGGGTCTGTAAGGGTCGCGACAGGCTGTCTGCTCAGGCGGCCAGAACGCGACCGGGGTGTCCTATCGCGTTCAGAACGCGACAGAAGAGGCGTCGCGACGGGCTTGAGAACGCGATCTGTCGGGCCGTCGCGTTCTCAGGTCCGTGGCCTGAGTCTGATAGAGCTCTGGTCTGTCTTGGATTGCGGTCTAAAACTTACCTTTTTGACATAGGGTAGTCAGAAAATCATAACTAATTGTATACACTATGAAAAATCATGAAACAGTTTTGAATTAATCTAGACATGCAAGGGTACTTCCAGTAATTAGGCGGAAATCAATCATGGTATCGACATAGTTCTAACAAGTTGAACAAGAAGTAACCTGATTCCAGGTACAGCAGAGAGATGAATGATTTAATTCGAGCAACATGCTTGATAAAAAATTAGGGCTTTTAGGGGCAAAAGATCCCTAACAAACAGTAGTATCTACAGTAAAATTTTTGTGGCATGGGAACAAGTGTAAATGGAGATCTGATTTAAACATGATGACTCGGGGTTATCATAGATGCAGAATTTAAAAATCAAGAACAAAAGATTGGCTCGATGAAAAATTATGAAACAAGAGGGCTTTTGTTCTGGTGATTGGAACTACCTATAGACGGATTGATTTGGTTTTGCTTGTGAGAATGCCTACCTTTGACTCGATTTATCTTCTAGGGCTTAGACTCCTAAGAACGAAGGAAGAAGCTTGATGGATCTTCCTCTCCCGATTTTCCTCTCCTTGGCCTCTTCTCCACGTCCAAGAACCCCTTTGCACGAGCTAGGGCGGCCATGAGGATTTAAGAGGTGTATTTATATAAACACAAGTTCCTATTCCTACTACTACTCAAATTCCTCATAATTCCAAGATTTCCTAACTCCACCTTTCCTCTCTTGCTTTCCAATCTCTATTGGGTTAGGATAGTATCTAAATTCGTGCTAGACTATATGGGGTTGGTTAGGAATCCAATTCTAACTCTAATTGCCACTTTATTGATTTAATAACCCCTTTCCAATTATGATAAAATTAATCTCCGAATTTAGGTATTTTCATATTATTCTCCCTTTGTAAATTCATATTTTGACCCAATAATTCTAGATGGTCCATTAAGCAAAGCCCATTACTCTTTTCCATTTAATGGGTTTATTTAATGCTTTTCATTAAAAATCCATTTAGCTAGGTTTTAATTCTTTATTTAAATTTTTATTTTTCTTAAAAATCAGGTTGCTACACGGGCATCGCGCCCAACATCCCCTTTCCCTAGGCAACGAGGCCTACTCCCCTCCTTCTTCGGGCATGCGCTCAGTCTCCCCCTTGCTCCGGGAAATGCGTCCACTTCCTCTTCCCTTCTAAAGCATCGCGCTTCTTATCGGCAGGCCACCGCGTGGCCCTCCTTCTTTCTCTAAGCATACCGGGCTCCGACGCCTACTTGGCCATCGGTTCCATTCTTCCGAGCAGACACCCGCTCTTCAACCCCCTGCTCGGACCCTTATGCCTTTGAACTGCACTTATCTCTTGCTCAAGTTGGCGATCTTGCCTCATCCGCTCTCTCCAAGCACTAAGGGGGGGCCAGAAACGTCAGTTCCACAATGGCTGACTCCGTCGTCTCCATCGAGGAGACCTTCCTCGCCTATGAGTGCGCCCCAGCCAACGGGCCACTCCTCCCGGGCCCCATGATCGGCCTTCTATTTCCCTCCAAGTAGGGACCTCCTCCCCCCTCCACACAAGGGATCTTTACTGCTTTCAATAATTCTTCTTCCCCCACGAAGGGAATCCTTTTACTGCTTTCATAATTCCCCCACCTGGGATTCTGCTGCTTTTACCACTGTAAATCCTCCTTCACCTCCCCCCCCCCCTGCGAGGGACCTTTACTGCTTTTAATAATTCTCCATCTTCCCCACACGAGATTCTTCACTTCTTTCCTCCTCCTCCGCCTTCCCCCCACGTAGGGAAGTCCTCCTACTATAAATATTCCTCCTTCCCCCGTGAAGGGAAATCCTCTTACTACTTTTTTCTCCATTCCCCCACGTGGGATTCTGCTTTTACTACTTCACTGCTGTAAATCCTTCGCCATCGTCCCCCGAGGGATTAATTACTACTTTTAATCCTTCTTCATCTTCCCCCATGCAGGATTCTCTTTTCTTGCTTTCCTCCTCCGCCCTCTCTTGTAGATTCTGGTAGTTGTAGATCGAGTCTAGGCCAGGGTAGCAATGAATTAGGATAGTATCTGAGAAGAAGTCCAAGGGTAAGAGGTTTCCACAACGATTCCTCGCTGATCTAGCCCATAGGTGCAAGGCATGCTTAGCAATTCCTGAATTTGTAGAAGAGCCTTTGCAGTTTCTGGAAATAGAATATGAGCAGTCGCTGTGCTTAATTGATGACGGGTTCAGAGTCTATGAGATCATGGATGACGATGACCCAATTGAGAAAGGCGATGAAGAATTAGAGGACGAGGCTGACGCGTTCGCAAGAGGGTTAAAGAGATTCGATGAACTGACAGCTGTCAAAGAGGAAGTCACCAAGGAAGTCAACCTGGGAACCGAGGAAGACCCTAGGACTGTCCTCATAAGTGGTAATTTATCACCAGCTGAAGAGGAGGCAATCATTGAGGTTCTCAAGGAATACAAGGACATGTTTGCATGGAGTTACGAGGATATGCCAGGCTTGGACACCGTGCTAGTTGAGCACCGTCTTACTCTTAAGCCGGGGTCCATTGCCATTAAGCAACGGTTGAGGCGTTTCCACCCCCGAATAGCTTTGAAAATGAAGGATGAAGTCGACAAGCTCCACAAAGACAGGTTCATTAGAGTCATACTTTATCCAAATTGGGTGGCAAACATTGTCCCGATTATGAAAAAGGACAGAAGAGTCAGAATTTGCATCTATTTTTGGGACCTCAACCGCGCGTGTCCAAAGGATGATTTCCCGCTGCCTCACCTTAACGTACTCATAGATAACATAGCCAGGTATGAAACCCTCTCCTTTATGGATGGCTTCTCAGGGTACAATTAGATTAAGCTGGCTGAGGAGGACCAGGAAAAGACCTCGTTCACTACACCTTGAAGAACTTATTGTTATGTGGTCATGCCATTTGGACTTAAGAATGCTGGAGCCACTTACCAAAGGGTTATGATGGCTATCTTTCATGACATGATCCACATCTTTATTGAGGTGTATGTGGATGACCTGGTAGTAAAGTCAAGGACAATGGCTGAGCATTCTGGGGTTCTAACGAAAGTCTTTCAAAGGTCAAGAGAGTACCAATTAAAGATGAACCCCAAGAAGTGTGTATTTGGTGTTTCATCGGGTAAGCTCCTAGGTTTCATTGTGAGCAAGGGGGGTATAGAAATTGATCCCAATAAGGCGAAGGCAATAAGAGAAATGCTCCCTCCCATGAATTTAAAGGAAGTCCGAGGATTGATCGGGAGGTTGCAGTTTATTTGCCGTTTGTCTCCCAACATTCGCAGAGGTGTAGACCCTTCTACGACCTCACCAAGCCGAGAATCGAATTCAAGTGGGACGAGAAGTGTCAGGCGGCTTTTGACGGACTCAAGGGGTATTTGGCTAATCCCCTTATCCTGAGGCCGCCGACTCTAGGCAAACTACTAGTTATTTATGTATTTGTCTTGGAAGACTCGGTAGGAGCTGTCCATGCGCAAGTGGGTGAAGAAGGCAAGTAGAGGGAAGCATACTACCTGTCTAAGCTTCTCAACCCCTGCGAGCAGCGGTACCGACAATGGAGAAAACATGTGCTGCACTTGTATGGATAGTGCAGAAATTGAAGCACTACTTTCTTGCTCATGAAGTCCATCTTATCTCCCGTATGAATCCTATCAAATTCCTCCTTGAAAAATCTGTTCTAACTGATAGGCTAGCACAATGGTAAATCTTCCTTTCTCAGTTTGAAATCACCTACATTCAGCAGAAATCCATCAAAGGCTATGCCATAGCGGAGCACCTTGCTCATCATCCTATCCCCCAGTTTGATCTTGTCCGTTCAGAGTTTCCAGATGAAGAACTAATGTCCCTTAGCCAATCTGATCCTATGTGAACGTTATATTTTGATGGAGCTCTGAATTCTCATGGGAAGGGTATCAGGATTGCTCTACTATCACCTAAAGGTGTCACCATTCCGCAAGCCTACAAATTAGAGTTTCCTGCCACCAATAACATTGCCGAATATGAAGCTTTGTTGGCTGGTTTGGAACTCACTCGTTTCTATGGTGTCACTCATCTACGAATTGTAGGTGATAGTCAGCTGGTCTTGCGCCAAGTGCTTACCAAATATCTCACTCGAGACCCAAAGCTCAAGCCTTACCAAGAACTTGCCTCAGCCTATGCCAAGCTATTCTCCAAACTGATTTTTGTCCATGTCCCTCGTCATCAGAATCTTTTAGCCGACGCCCTTGCTATCGCCACTTCAACTCTCAATATGTGCTATCCCGGGGATTTTGACAGCATTCAAATTGCACGCCACAATACCCCTACTGTTTAGGACCCCATCTTTCTCTAGATCAAGGAGGAGACGTTGAAGAAGTTGGAGAGACAGGGTAAAGCCGAGATCATGCTATTGGAGCTAAAAGAGGAATTAGAAGATGAGGAGAAGCCGTGGTACTATGAGATAGCAAGGTATTGAAAGAATCAATTGTACCTTGAGAAGCCACAGCTGATGAGAAAGCCATAAGGAGGCTATCCCAGAAGTACACCATGGTTGGGAATGCACTCTACAGAAGGGGACTCACCGGAGTTTTACTCAGATGCCTGGATGAGGATGAAGTTTGGAAGGTTGTTGAGGAAGCCCATTCTGGTGTGTGTGGTGTCCATGTGAATAGCCAAATGCTTGCCAAAAAATCCTTAGGCAAGGCTTTTACTGGCCCACTCTAGAGGAGGATTGCTCTGTCTTTGCCCGCCGGTGTGTCAAGTGTCAATTGCACGCCGACAAAATTCATGCTCCATCCTCTACACTCTACCCAATATCCTCCCCATGACCTTTCGATATGTGGGCTTTCGACATCATTGGTCCCCTTGGTGATCCCAACTCCCAGAACAAAACCAAATCATTCATCCTCACTGCGACAAAGTATTTCACCAAGTGGGCTGAAGCCGAAGCATACGCAGAGATCAAGGCAACAACCGTCTGCAAGTTCATCATGAGAAACATCATCACTAGGTTCAGCATCCGGAGTACCATCATCACCGACAATGGGACATAGTTTATCTCTCAAGAACTGCATGACCTCTGCAACAGGTATAAAATTGCATTGCATCATTCATCACCTTATTATCCGCAAGGCAATGGCCAAGCAGAGGCCACGAACAAAACTCTAATCAAAATTGTTAAGAAAACCTGTGAGGCTAACAAATTCTCGGACTGGCCAGAAAAGCTTGTGGAAGTTCTATGGGCCTACTGCACTTCAATCCGTACTCCTACAGGGCAAACACCGTTCGCCCTCACTTATGGAATGGAGGCTGTAGTACCATATGAAATCTTATTCCCTCATTAAGGATCCATCTTGACAAGGACTTGTCAATCGATGAGCGGCATGAATCTCTCCTAGCACAACTGGAACTCCTTGATGAAAAGCGTCTGGTCGCCGCAGAATACATGAGAGCATATCAAAATAGGCTCACTCGTTTTCACCAAAAGAAAGTCATTGAGAGAAAATTTAAAGTCGGTGAAATGGTCGTTAAAAGAATATTTGTAAAACTTGGTGGTCCCTGATCTAAACTCCAACCAAACTGGGAAGGGCCGTACGTCGTAAAAGAAGCATATCCAGGAAACGCATACAGTCTAGTCAATGCATAGGGCAAGGAGCTTTCTCATCCTTGGAATGAGCTTCATCTTAAAAGATACTAGCCCTAGGTAAGTGTTCAGATTTACATGGTACACGGACCCTAAAATGAAAGGCCATCATTGTTAATTCATTTTTGATTCTTGGTGGTTAGTCTAGGGTATCGACACCCACACACTTACACACCCACCCCTAGAAAGCTAGAGGTACAGAATCTAAAGAAGATCCGAGCCAAGAGTCTAGGGCATTACCCACCTCTTCTCCACTCGGTCTGCCAGTAGAAAGAGAAACTTGAGGGATCGACCTCAGAATCTACCCACAAGCTCAAACGGGTGTAGGTCAAGGCATAACAAGGAAAAAAAAAGAAAATGGATCAATGTAAATCCAAAGCAAAAGAGCCAAAATAGGCAACATCAAATTAAAAAGCATGTCAAGAGCGGCAAAGTCCCTGCGGAGATCCAAATGGACCCGGTCGTAAGCATGCCAAAACCCCAAAAGCCAAAAAGAACCGAACCCTACTGAGTATAAGGGAAGAGGAGTGATTGTCTCTCCGGTCGCCCATGCTATTGGCAGACTTCCTAAACACTTCTTCCCTTCTCCCCCCATGGGTGTGTCCTAGAGTCAAGGCAAGGAAAAGATCAACTAAAGAGGACGTGGACAAAAGTTACCTGAGTTGAAGGCACCACTTAAGCACATCTAGCCTCTGTCTAACACGCCCAAGAATGATCAATGAACTCTTAATGATGACCAAGTAATTGAAGGGACCAAGTATCACATTTCTCCCAATAGAGCGAACCCCCTTCATTCCGCGCGTCTTTTTTTAGAAGGGACCCTGCCGAGTTACAGCTTTTATCTTCAAAACCCAAAAAATCAAATAATTCCAAAACCAAAAAAAATCAAATGTTCCCAAAACTCAAAAATCAAATATTTTCAAAACCCAAAAAATCAAATACTTCCGAAACAAAAAAAAAAAATCGAATACCCCCCCCCCCCCCCCAAAAAAAAAAAACCCCAAGAATTTTGAATATTTCCAAAATCCAACAAAAAATTGAATATTCCCAAGATCCAAAAAAATTCGAATACTCCAAAATGCAAAAAAAAATTATGAATATTTTTGCAAATGTTTTCCAAAAGCCAAAAGAAATGTGAATATTTCCAAAATAAAAATGGAATATTTTCAAAAGCCAAAAAATTGAATATTACTAAAAACCCAAAAAATATTTGGTTTGCTTGAGTACATTGAATGCATGTTCATCTGATTAATATCCTGCTAGCATCTGCTTACCTGCATGTCACATTGTAAATTCTGTCATTCTTCTATTTCTTCGCATTATTTTAGGCTCAGCCCCTTGACAAGTTCATGAAGACAAACACTATTCATATTGTCACGACCCGACGCGGAATATCGGAACGCGAGGCAGATGCAAGTAAACAGGTATAGAGCGAGGACTAGACATCAAACCCTTGAACAAGAATAAATACTAAAACAAATTCATTCATTAATAATCTTTCAAAGGTCTAGTTACAACCACTAATATCAGAGCCAATCTATTGGGCCCAATTACATTGAAATAAAGCAAAGGAGTAAACTAGGACTCTATCATAGTACTAGGATGCTAGGACACTCATGATGTCACTCCTGGTCGTTCCCGTCCTCTTGAGTATATAGTTCATCCTCAGTCTCACCTAAGAATACAACGACAAGTAACGCAAGGTGAGCGATAACGCCCAGTAGGACTTAAATCTCAATAGTCAAGCAGGCTTTAAATGATTAATGTGTTAAAAGGCAGAGCAACTAATGATAGAGAGAGAGAGTCAAGTAAAAGATAGCAGGATAGTACGTGAACGAAATAGCACAACATTCCAACTATAGCACGAATGTCAATTATAGTACGAATAGTAAGATGACCATAGCACAATAGCACAAAGTATAGTAATAGCACAACGAGTATAGCATAGCACTTTTGTTGTCAACAGACAACGAGAGAATATAGCACTTTTGATTGTCATTAGATTAATCTAGATAGTATGGCACTTGGATGTAATGCCGACATCCTGATCATTTAACTCCCATGGGCAAATGGCACTTTCGGGCGCTCTCCCCCGGACCAGATCAGGCCCCATTACACTGGCATTGGTTATGTTGTGTATCTTTAGACAATCAGTTAATGGCCAATATAGAGTACCAAGAATTAGATGAGAGCACTAGATGAATAGATGAGATAGCAGAGTGAATGTGAATAGATGAGCGAGGAGAGTATAGACGAGAGCTAGTGGACATTGCACATAACATGTCGAGTATACAGGCGATAGTAACAGTTGCACAACACACGCACTCGGTGTTGGCAGTCAAGTGGAATTCACGACCGTACCACTGGCCATGTTAAGCACAGGTCCAGAGGTCTGGCATGATTCAAGATAAGAGTGAGCTTCTAATAGCCGTTTGGATCATATCGATCCCTAAAGGGGTATCATAGGTGTTAGGGTACAACCGGCTCGTCGACAATGTGGGAATCCATGGATTGAGGAGACTTACGGAGGCCTTGAACAAAGACTCACTAATCTGACAGAAGGAATATCCGATGGAGTGTTCGTCCAAGTCAAGAAAGAGGGTAATTATAGAAACAAGTGCTCAACGTTCTAGAGGAATTCTAACAGTGGAGCGTCAAGATAGGTGTTCCAAAACATCGCGGGAAAACGTACACACGTAGAAATTAAGCATGAGGCAATTTAATTACATAAATTGCCTGATATATTATGTAACATGTTCATGCCCATTAGGCCGTATTTGGATGGTTTCAAAGTGTGTGCATGTGACATGAAATCATAGATGAAAATTAGTCGTGTGTATGTATTTTAAATAACATAGAAATGTTCAATGTATATTAAGTGAAACTACTGCGGGTATAACTGGGATTAAAGTGTATAAGCACAATAGACAATTAGAGCATTTCAAATTAGGGGTTTTTCTGCAAAATCCTGTGAACGCGATGCAGCCCAGTAAGGCTCGCGACAGGGTAGATCACGGTAGGTGTTTAGATGGATCGCGACGGGTCGATCATGACAGGTAGTCAGAACGTGACAGGGGCATATATGGGTCGCGACGAGTCGGTCAGGCCAGGCACAGCGATCGCGACGGCGATGCCTATCGCGTTCAGGACGCGACTGGAAGACTGTCACAACCAGACCACTGAATGTGGCCTATCGGGCCATCACGTTCTGGTGGTCTCTGCCTGAGTCTGACAGGAAGCAGACGTCTTGGATTGCGGTCCAAGAGTTTTCCTTCTTGACATAGGGGGATTCAAAAATATAGAACTAATTGTACAAGTGACGAAAAATCATGAAACAAGTTGCAAACAAATCTAGACATGCAATTGTATTCCCAGTAATTAGGAATTGGTAAACAGTCATGGTTTCGACATGGTTTAATCAGATCAAACATGGAGGATAGAATACTGGAAACAGTTGAGAAGCCAGATTTAATTCGCAAGACATGGTGGATGGAATTTAGGGCTTTCAGGGGCTAAAGAAGCCTAACATCTGTCAGTCCTTACAGTAAAAATCTCATGGCATGAGGACGAATATACATGAAGATATGAATTTAAGAAGAGGGTTCGGGGTCATGAAGTTCACCAAACTTTGAAAATTTAGAACTAGAGATTTGCTCGATGGAAAAATATGAAACCAAAGGGCTTTTCTTCCTAACAGATGAGACATCCTACATAAAATTTTTCATGGTTTATGCTCATGAGAATGCCTACCATGGGCATACACACTAGGTCGGCTTTTAGGTTATGGTTTCCGATCATTACATCGGCAGAGGGAAAGTATTTGTTCAATTTCTCCTTTTCCCCTAGTGGCGTTGTGACACAGAACTCACAACCCATGGATATTTTTTTAGCATTCACAGTATCAGCAAAGTTTTGGGATATAAATGAATGAGTGGCTCCAGTATCAAATAAAATAAATACTGATAATTAGAAAACTTGAAGGGTACCTTCTACCACGCCACCTTCCATAGCAGGTTCCTCATCATGCAGGGCTTGCAGTCAGACCTATTTTCTAGGCGCATTAGGGCGCCTCTCATTCTCTTACAGTAGCGGGCACTCGAGGATGCAGTGCTCGCGACTTCCGCAGCACAGACACGCGCCGACTTTCCTCCAGCACTCGTCAGCGGTGTGACCTGGTTTGTCACAATGCTTGCAATTGCTCTTGGCTGGAGTGTTGGGTAGAAAGACCTTCGATTTCCTTTCTTGGCTGGATCCCTCCGTGATGTTGAAGGGACGCTTCTTGCCATTGTTAGGCTTGGCAGATGATTGACCCGAGGTCATTTCCTTTTTCACGAACTTCCCTTTTATACGGTCGGTGAAGTCCATAGCATCTTCCAGTAGCTGAACTTTCTTTACCATCTCGGCGTAGGTCTGGATGTCGAGAGGTGCCAGTTGGGTGATGTATTGTGGCTTAAGGCCATTGAGGAAGCGCTTAGCCTTCATTCTTTCAGTAGCTACCAAGTGTGCTGCATACCTTGCCAGCCTAGAGAATTGGGCCTCGTATTCCGCCACAGTCAGGCTCCTCTATTTCAGAGCAGCGAATTCCGCAGCCTTCCTTTCTTGGACACGCTCGGAGAAGTACTTGGAGTTGAAAGCTTCTTTAAATTCGGTCCAGGTGAATTGATCATTCTCCCTAGTTTCTTCCACTGACTCCCACCAAGCGCGGGCGTCCTTCTCCAGTTGAAAAGTGGCTAGCAGCAGCTTATCTCCTGCTGCGCATTGCATGACACGGAAAATCATTTCCGTTTCTTTCAGCCAGTGTTCGGCTTCATCCGGATCCGTGGATCCACTGAACATAGGCAGGTTCAGACTTCTGAAGTTATGATGCAGATCGCCTACACCGACATGATTACCCCCGCCTTGGGTAGCTTGCATGATGGCACGAGTCAACTCTTGTATGGTTTGTTGCATGCCCCTCATTTGAGCACATTCAGCAGTCATCTTGATTGCTTAGTTCCTACAAAAGAATATTTATTATCATGATATCGATGGGAGATTTAATTTGTGCGTGCACGAGTTTATTTTAGCTAGTTACCCTTGGCTCTAACCACCTCTCACATAGGTAGGATTATTGACTCTAATCGAGGCAGGTTTAACCTAGATCATCCTATACTTAAGAATAACCTAGGCTATGATACAACAAAACTGTCACGCCCTGACGTGGAATATCGGAACGCGAGGCAGCTGTAAGTAAACGGGTATAGAGTGAGGACTAGACATCAAACCCTTGAACAAGAATAAATACTAAAACAAATTCATTCATTAATAATCTTTCAAAGGTCTAGTTACAACCACTAATATCAGAGCCAATCTATTGGGCCCAATTACATTGAAATAAAGCAAAGGACTAAACTAGGACTCTATCATAGTACTAGGACGCTAGGGCACTCATGACGTCACTCCTAGTCGTTCCCGTCCTCTTGAGTGTAGGGCTGTTCATAATTTGGTTCAAACCGAAAAACCGAACCAAACCGGCCAGTTCGGTTCGGTTCGGTTTGGGTTCTTATACAGTTCAGTTCGGTTTCACTTCCTGAAACCGAATAAACCGAACATATATATAAGATGTATATTAATAATCAAAACAACGTGTAGCGCAGTTGGTCAGCGCTGGAAGCGTCGCGCCTGCGACGTCTTGGGTTCGAATCTGGGCTTTGTTAAACAGACTTTTTTTGTCAAAAAAGGTGACAAATCTGATATTTGCTTCAAAAAATAATGCCACAGCTATGATTCGAACACCCCACCTGCACCCAAAGGGCCAGCGCCTTACCCATCACGGCAAGCGCACGCTTCTGAATTAAAAGATATTACACTTCGGTTTGAACCGAACCGAACCGAATCGGTTCGGTTCGGGTTGACCTCGGGATTCGGTTCGGTTCGATTTGACCAAAAAATTGAGTCAACCCGGACCGAACCGAATCGTGTTCACCCCTACTTGTGTGTATAGTTCATCCTCGGTCTTACCTGAGAACACAACGACAAGTAACGCAGGGTGAGCGATAACGCCCAGTAGGACTTAAATCTCAATAGTCAAGCATGCTTTAAATGATTAATGCGTTAAAAGGCAAAGTAACTAATGATAGAGAGAGAGAGTCAATTAAAAGATAACAGGATAGCACATGAACGAAATAGCAGAACATTCCAACTATAGCACGAACGTCAATTATAGTACGAATAGTAAGATGGCCATAGCACAATAGCACAAAATATAGCAATAGCACAACGAGTATAGCATAGCACTTTTGTTGTCAACAGACAACGAGAGAATATAGCACTTTTGATTGTCATTAGATTAATCTAGATAGTATGTCACCTGGATGTAATGCCGACATCCTGATCATTTAACTCCCATGAGCAAATGGCACTTTCGGGTGCTCTCCCCAGGACCAGATCGGGCCCCATTACGCTGGCATTGGTTATGTTGTTTATCTTTAGACAATCAGTTAATGGCCAATATAGAGTATCAAGAATTAGACGAGAGCACTAGATGAATAGATGAGATAGCAGAGTGAATGTGAATAGATGAGCGAGGAGAGTATAGACGACAGCTAGTGGACATTGCACATAACATGTCTAGTAAACAGGTGATAGTAATAGTTGCACAACACGTGCACTCGGTGTTGGTAGTCAGATGGAATTTAGGACCCTACCACTGGCCATGTTAAGCACAGGTCCAGAGGTCCGGCGTGATTCAAGATAAGAGCGAGCTTCTAATAGCCGTTTGGATCATATCGATCCCTAAAGGGGTATCATAGGTGTTAGGGTACAACCGGCTCGTCGACCATGGGGAATCTATGGACAGAGGAGACTTACGGAGGCCTTGAACAAAGACCCACTAATCCGACAGAAGGAATATCTGACGGAGAGTTCGTCCAAGTCAAGAAATAGGGTAATTATAGAAACAAGTGCTCGACATTCTAGAGGAATTCTAGAACAGTGGAGCGTCAAGATAGGTGTTCCAAAACATCGTGGGAAAACGTACACACGTAGAAATTAAGCATGAGGCAATTTAATTACATAAATTACCTGATATATTATGTAACATGTTCACGCCCATTCGGCCATATTTGGATGGTTTCAAAGTGTGAGCATGTGACATGAAATCATAGATGAAAATTAGTCGTGTGTATGTATTTTAAATCACATAGAAATGTTCAATGTATATTAAGTGAAACTACTGCGGGTATTACTGGGATTAAAGGGTATAAGCACAATAGACAATTAGAGCATTTCAAATCAGGGGTTTTTCTGCAAAATCCTGTGAACGCGGCGCAACCCAGTAAGGCTCGTGACGGGTACAGGGTAGATCGCGACAGGTGTTTAGATGGACCGCGACGGGTCGGTCATGACAGGTAGTCAGAACGCGACAGGGGCATGTATGGGTCGCGACGAGTCGGTCAGGCTAGGCACAGCGATCGCGACGACGATGCCTGTCATGTTCAGGATGCGACTGGCAGACTGTCGCAACCAGACCACTGATTGTGGCCTATCGAGCCGTCGCGTTCTGGTGGTCTGTGCCTGAGTCCGACAGGAAGCAGACATGTCTTGGATTGCGGTCCAAGAGTTTTCCTTCTTGATATAGAGGGATTCAAAAATATATAACTAATTGTACAAGTGATAAAAAATCATGAAACAAGTTGCAACAAATCCAGACATGCAATAGTATTTCCAGTAATTAGGAATTGGTAAACAGTCATGGTTTCGACATGGTTTAATCATATCAAACATGGAGGATAGAATATTGGAAACAGTTGAGATGCAAGATTTAATTCACAAGACATGGTGGATGGAATTTAGGGCTTTCAGGGGCTAAAGAAGCCTAACATCCGTCAGTCCTTACAGTAAAAATCCCATGGCATGAGGACGAATATACATGAAGATATGAATTTAAGAAGAGGGTTCGGGGTCATGAAGTTCACCGAACTTCGAAAATTTAGAACTAGAGATTTATTCGATGGAAAAATACGATACCAAAGGGCTTTTCTTCCTGACAGACAAGACATCCTACAGAAAAATTTTCATGGTTTATGCTCCTGAGAATGCCTACCTTTAGTCGTTTCTCTTCTCTAGGGAAAGAACTTGAAGAGCTCGGGGAAGAACATGGAAGATCCCTCTTCTCCACGAATTCTCCTCCTCTTGGCCTTTATTCTTGGTCAAGCAACCTCTTGGTATGGGCTAGGGCCAACCATGAGTGGTTTAGGAGAGTATTTAAGCTTCTCCTCTTTCCCTTTCCTAGTTTAAGTCTAATTCCTATTTAATTCTGAGTTTCCTATTTTCCTCTCCCCATTAAAGCAAGAGATCTCCTAATTGGGTTGAGAGAGAGGGGATTTCATGGCCAAGCAATTGAGGTAGGTTTAGGATTCCAAATCCAACTCAAACCACTTATTTAAGTGCATTAAATACCCTCTTTTGATTAAGTAATATCTTAGTTACGAATTTTGGATATTTTTCTATTATTCCCCTTTTCAAAACCTCTATTTTAGCCCACTACTTTCTATTGGGCCCATTTAATAAATCCCATTACTTATGTTTATTTGATGAGTTTTATTTATTTCTCTTTCCTTTGATTTCCAATTTAATTAGTTTTCTATTATTTGATTTTCAAATTATCAAGATTTTAATATTATGTAATTTTTTTTAAAATTTTAAATTTCTCAAAAAATCGAGTTACTACCATATGCAAGGGGCTGAGCTAGAACAGACATTTAACTTGTTTGTTCAAGTGTGTTTCAGGCACAACACAAAGGAAGAGGGCAAAAGAACGCGTGCATATATATATACGGCCCAAAAGGGGGAACTAGCCCAAGTACATCATAAGTGCCCAACTGGGCACACATCATCAAAAGAAGAGGTAAAAGCATAGTATCATGATCTGTGGCCTAGCTCTCGCCACCACTCTCGGCAGGTCGGTGCTGGCGGCTGCTCTCAGCCTCTCCGGGGTCGGCAGTCGAGCGCGGAGCTGGAGGCGTTATGGAGGCATGGGAGCCGGTGGAGCCTGGGCAGCACGTCCCTCCTCTACATTCCTCTGATACTGGGAGAAAGTCACAAGGTAGCTCCAGGAGTAGGCATTGGCTCGCCCCTCCCTCACCGCGCACTCACGCCCCCGTCGGTAGCGGTCCTCCGCCTCCCGCAGCAGGCACTCGGAAGCGACCAGACTCGCGCGGGCCTCTAGTGTCTGCTGGGACAACCGCTCCCGCTCCAAGTCCCAGCGACCCCACTTCTGCTCCCACCAGGCCTGCTCCCTCTCGCGGTCACGACGCTCCAGAGATAGCATCACACACAACTCTATTGTCTCCCGGGGTAGGTCCGCGTCCTGCTGAGTAACCTACGTCCGCAGCTCAGACAGCTGCTACGACAGCTCGGTCACCTCAGCACGGGTGCGCGTCTCCTGCGAGAGGGCACTCTAGAGCTCGTCCGACTGCAAGCGACAGTCACAGGTAAGTAAAACTATTCAATTCACACATGAGTATCTGATAAAGTTACTTACTCATGAAGAGAGGTCACACTCCGCCCCCTCTGCTCTAGCTACCACTGCTGCCAGCTGCTCCCGTAGGGAGGCCGTCTCTGGATCAGGGACACTACGACTCGTGGAGGCACCTGCTGTATCGGTGCAGTCCATGGTCATCTGAGCTGCGCACTGCACAAATCCAAAGCCATGTCAACATATGGTAAGATAAATTAAACCAAAGGTATGATTTTCTACACCTACCAATGCCTCTAGTGCCTCGCGCGCCTCCGCCAGCTGGGCCTCCATGCCCGCCAGCTGAGCACGGAGGATGTCGATGAGTCCATCCTGAGCATCCTGCATATGCACACATTCATTAGACCATCATGCATATCATATTAAAAAAGTCAAAGGTTTAATGGTGCATACCTTGGTTGGCCTCATGAAGTTGTGTCCCCCATACTCCTCCTAGAAACGCTGGAGGTAGGCGAGGCTGGCAGGCGCATCGGACTCCACGAGCTGGCCGCCCCGCTGCCACTCCGCGTACTGGTCAGGGAAGCGCAGGCGCCAGTCCACCCGCTTTGCCTTCCCCCGCATCCTCCTCTCGATCCCCCGAGGCTCCACCTTGTCGTGCCACACCTGGTGCAGGCTGAGGGTGCGGGTGACTAGCCGAAGGTGGAGTGGCTCAATCTCGTTCAGGCAATGGACCCACAGGTCCTGCCCAAAACGAGGTCAGCCGCTCTCAAGCCTTGGCTGACCATCATCACCCTGGCCCACATAGGGCTTCCACACAACCTGCACACATGAATGGGTTAACTACATGGTAATCCATATTAATGTATGAACGAATGAAGTAAAGTGTAGCGTGCATACCAGGAGGGCCAGGAAATCGCGGATGCCTTGGTGCAGCGTGTCGAGCTGCAGGGAGAAGGTGGCGGCCGTCACCCCCGGGAGCCATCTGCGGGCGAGGCAAAACGCGTTCGGACGCATTGTGTCGCCCTCCCCAGGGGGACGTAGTAGTACGACCACACTTGCATACACATAACTGATTATTTTAACTAATAATAAATTTAAAATGCAAGAAAGAAAAGAAGTGCAAAGGTGAAAGGGTCGTACCTGAAGGAAGGGCGCAAAATTGCCCACCGTGGTCTCCCTCCTCGTGCGGCCGGAGAGGTCGGCGAAGGTGTGGGCCAGGAAGGCCGCACCCCAGGCATACTGCCCGACACCCTCCAGATCCTCCAGGATCTCTAGGAATCTGTAGTGAATGTCGTCGCCCTTCGTGGTCTAGAGCATCTTCCCCAAAAAGAAGACGAGGAACCTCCACAGGTCGCTATCCATTCTCTCCTTGTCCCCAGGGTCCTGATCGTAGACCGCCTTGGACAGCCCCGCCGCCCGCTGCACAAACTCGTGCAGCATCTCCTCCACCCTCTGCCTTACTCCCTGAGGCCTAAGCTCTCCAGCAAGGCCACTCAGCCGACCATCCTCTGGTCGCCGAAGTCATCCTCCCCCATGGGCTCCAAGCCTAGAAGATCCTGTATGTGCTCGGTGTAGTCAGCGTAGGTCACACTGGTCACGGCCTCCCCATCCACCCGTAGACCCGTGATCCAGGCTACGTCCTCCAAGCTGAGCACCATGTGCCCCCACGGGAACAAGAAGGCCCTGCTTACTCTATCCTATCTCTCTCTGAGTTCTTGTATCAGGGGGCTATCTATGTAAAAGGGCTCGATCTCTAGGATCGGACCAAACCCCATCTCCTAGACTCTCTCTCTCTGAATGTCCGAGAGCCCCTGATACGTGGCAAGGAGAAGTGGCCACTGCGTCCTCGGCTTCATGATGCCCTGCACAATACACAAAAGAGTCAGCATGAACACATTAAAAATAAAAAAAAATTGTGCATATTAAGGCCGAAAATCCACCCCTCGGGCTGCCTTTTGAATCTCATCCAGCACAGT
>JACBKR010003764.1:0-27443 GCA_014218235.1 Colocasia esculenta
TTCAAAGTGCAATTTACTCTTTACATGACCATCTACTATCATCTCTTCTTGCTATACATGTCGCTTGCTATTATTGACAATATCGTTACTTGCTATTGTTGTTATCGTTTTCTATCGTGACTTGACTTTAGTCATCGTGCTATACTTGATTCATCTTCTATTTGAACCATGTTACTTGTGCTATTACTTTCTCGACTTTACATGACTCTCTCTCAATCATTAGTTACTCTGCCATTAAATGCATTAATTATTTAAAGCCTGCTTGAGCCTGAGATTTAAGTCCTACTGGGCGTTATCGCTCACCCTTCGTTATTTGTTATTGTGTCTCAATGGGACAGGACCATGGTAAGTCGGACAATGACGTTATACGTACCAATGGGACAGGACCAGAGTGATGAGTGACCTGGAGTCAAATGACGAAGTTACCCTAGCACCATGGAGTCTAGTAGTGATTGTTTTAGATTTCTTTTCATGTAATGATGTCATTAAGCCTTATGTGTGGCTCTGAATTAGTGGTTGTAATAGTCTTAGTGATTTTATAATGAAATAAAGAGTTTATTCCAATTATTGTTTATTAGATGCTCTAATGTTTGCGAAAGTATGCGCAATTTTCGTTACCATACTCGTTGTTCGTGTCTCCCTCCGATTTATTCCGCTGCTAAATTGGAGGGGCGTGACACAGGCTGTCCCCAAAGCCGTACACTCGACCCTTCCTCGGCCCTCCCGCTGCATCGACCCAAGCCTCCGGATCCAAGTCTGGCTGGGGAGTGCCCTCTGCATAGCGATCCGCCATCGTCCTGTTATAGGTCTCCTGCAGAACAAATTAAAACTAAATTATTGATAACAAATTATTTTAATATCTTAATTGAATTCAAAATTTATAGCTTGACTTACAGAAATCGTGCGAGCACTCTCGCTGACATAGTCATCCGTCCCCTTCCGCTTATGAGTCCGATCAAATAACTCACGAAAAGTAGGGGCACGCTCGAGCTCGGGATGCTTACAATTCAACAAAATTAGTTAGTTTCACAATAATAATCAATGTATTAAGCAATTGAACAATAATATGCTTACCAATTTTTGGTTGTGGGTCGCATAAGATACGAACCCACTAGTATGCACATTCTTCTCCGGATGAGTTGATCGTTTGCGTTTTGCCGCCTGTGACCGCTCTTGCCATGGTCTAGTAGACCAACGCTCACAAAAGGACTCCCATAGTCCCTCCTCAGCCAAACAGGGTCGTAATCCAGCCAAGCCATAGGATCCCGGTTGCCTGTGGTCTTCATTGCTTGTCCCGGGCCTCCCACATCGACTTTCTTAAATTAGTCTAGGCAGTAGACTCCAAGACGGCTCGAGCTCGAGGGAGATCCTCGGGTCTCATGAACGCATACCTCCGCTGTAAAGAAATAAAATTACTCAACTTTCTACACTAACAGAGATAGTAATTAAATAAATGACTTTAAATCAGTAAAATTAATAATACGGTGAACATGTCAAATAATAAATCCCGGACGAGCACCGAGAACTCTCTCCATGCATCCACTGGTCCTGGAATATGTGCGTGGACCAGCATTGTAATATAGCGGGAAGCAGAACCGGATCTATCTTCCCTCTGCAATTGCACATTAATTTTGTACATGAACTGTATAACATAAAAACAAATACAATAAGTTTGAAGTGATCAAGTTTACTCTGAAATCCAACATGGCTGCCGTCCAGGTAGCTGAGGCCCCTCCTCATCCGCTGCTGGATGCTGGCTCTCCAACTCTGTTGAAAACAATTAAGTACACTATTGTTGTATAAATTGGAAGACAACAAACGTACTAATCTATGGAAACATACATGTACCTGGTGGTGAGGAAGAAGGAAAGGTGGCGCTACTCACGTGGTCGACGGGAGGCGGTCCCTGCAAAATTATATACACATTAGAAAATATGAATTTAAATTGAACAATAATATATAGAGTTTTGTGTTTACATATACATATACCTGTCGTGGACGGGGACGCGGACCCTCGGCCTACGGAGGTGGAAGCCGTCCGACTCCATCCTCCACGTCCCATATCTCTATTGAGATAAATAAAGATATAACATGTCATTAACACTCAAATTTGAAGTAGCTATTGAATAACATATAATTAGCAACAACACGAAGTTCTTACAAAATGTAGGGTATATTATCTATATCATCATCAGATGCTGAAGATATGTTTAATTCAGCGTCATCTTCGTCATCCTCCTCGAATTCGTCCTCATCATGCCGGGACTCTTCCTCCTCATCAGACTCCACCTCCCGCTCAGGGCATTTGGGTCAACTTCTTCCTGTTCGTTATCCTTATATAAGCAAATTGTTTCATTTATATCATCAACACTGAACTGCGTAGAAGCCGCCAACTCTCATGCGTCACTCCAATCTGATTGGAAAAAATTGTCATTAACACCTTCGAGCTCATCATCAGCCGGGACAAGCTCATACTCAGGGAATAGCCTTGATTTCACTCTACATGCAGCCCACCAATCTCTCAATTTGAGGGACGAATAATTTGAATAATAAACTGTTGGGCTTGTGCCGCCAGAATGAATGGCTCATATGTACTCAACTTGGACTTATGCTTGACATCAACAATCCCATATGTTGTGTCATTACGAATAGAGTCGATCAAACCAATGACACTTAAAGAGAAATACATTGTTGTCTTGTCCCAAAAATTGCAGTTCAATGACTTCTTCGAGAATGCCATAATAGTCTATTTCATTTTCATTGTAGGCACTTCCCTTCACACATACGCTGTTGTTCATCGTAGATTTATTCCGTCCATAATCTCTCGTGTGAAATCGGTATCCATTCACAATGTAGCCTGGATAGACACGTACAATCTTCGAGGGCCGATAACTGATCTCTTGTACTCTTGAATCAGTAATCAAACCTTGTTCAACCTATTATTAAAAAAGGGACAGACAATGACAAATTACAACAACGTTATGCATGAGAGCATAACACTTATGCTTCAAAAATTTAGAACACTCTCGAGATCTTAACCAAGTAGGAAAGACGTCTCCCGTTCCTTTTCGACCTGCACGTCAGTCAGACGTGGATTCCGTTGCAGTATGACCGAGTCAAACTCTCTGCAATGTAAATGTCACACAACCTCTAAGTTCTGCAGTATTGCTCGCAAATGATGTACATCATTAGTGTTGAGAGTTTACTCAATGTAGGGGTCTAGTTCTACGCAATTCATAAATACGTAGATCCCCGCAGCTACCAACTCTCTGTCTTCGAGTGTGCGAGTAGAAGAATATCCAAACGCTCGCCTAGGACACTTGAACATAGATAGTCGGTCAGACACATTAGAATCTCCACCCGTCATTACGTGGAGGTGAGTGCGTCGGGTTTGGATCTCTGTGTCAAAGTACATCGAACAAAGTTCGATATCTCTTCAATAAGGTACGCCTGGGTAATGGAGCCCTCAACTTGTGATTTGTTGCGGACTTTCATCTTAAGATCGTGTATGCACCTACGACAATAATTCAAATGAATACATATGAAATATAAAAGATCGTCGTAATGTGAATAAATTGAGACATAGGAATCTACCTCTTAAACGGATACATCCATCAAATTGTACTGGTCCTCCGACCCTAGCCTCATATGGTAAATGGATGATCAGGTGCTCTATTGAATCAAAGAATGTTGGAGGAAATATCTTCTCTAATTTACAGACTGTCTGTATTATTTTTGCTCCATATTTTGTAAGTCATGAATCTGAGTTCTGATGCAGATAAAATCCTGAAGAATTGACTCAGCTCGTCATTGCTCCCCATATTTTCTTCGGCAACAACTCACGAAAAGCAAGTGGCATCATCTTTGCATGAAAACATGGCAGTCATGACTCTTCATTCCGTATATTTTCCCCTCGTTGATATTACACAACGGCAATATTCGAGACATCCTCCGGAAATCTCAATTGCTTCAACCATTGCAACACTTCCTTAATCTATCTGGCCCCAAGCAGATATGAGCTTTAGGTTGCACCACTTTTCCACTAACATGCTGCAGCTCTAGTTCTGGACGTCTGAAAGTACTTTCAAATCCATTCGTGCCTTTGACGTTATCCTTCGTTTTGCCTTTGACATCCATAACTGTGTTCAACACATTATCAAAAACATTCTTCTCTATATGCATGACGTCTAGGTTATGTCGTATCAAAAGTGTTGACCAATAAGGCAATTCCCAAAAGATGCTTTGCTTCACCCAATTGTGATCCTTCCATAAATATCCCGTCCATTGTCTTTTAAAAGAAAGAGTCCATGTGCCTTAAATGCCCATTATTTTCCCATGTGATTGATCAATATTTTGAAAATAATCGATTTCCATTAACGCGACGTATCGTGGCGCCGCGTTCATCCTTTTCGCGCCTCCCTTGGCCGTCGCGACAGCCCATGCATACCCATGCACGTGGCTTCATAGTCGCGACAACTAAGGCCGTCGCGTTCATTGCGGTCGCGTCCCTACGATGCGTCGCGACTTCAGCCGCGGCAACAGCCTCCGCAACCACCTCCACTTTATCCTCCCATGGCCTTATCTCTATCCCATGCAGCCTCCCAACTCCCATGGCCGCGGTTTGGGGTTGTGGGAGACTCTAGGAACCCCTTTGGACTCTCCCAATCTGGATTTAATGACATTTATCCTTTATTTGGTGTAATTATCATTGAAAAATAGGATATTCTCTCTCCAAGTTTATATAAGCAAGGCCTTCTTCTTTAGAGAGGAGAGAGCCCCATTTTCACCCCGAAGGGCTGCCGAATTTTCCTTAGATCTGGACTTAGCCTCGCAACCCTCCCTTCTCCTCTCTTTTCCTCACATTCTCCACCTCAAAACTTGTCCTTTTGCACATCTATGGAGCTTGGATCGTGAGGAGGATGACTCCCGCCATTCCTTGGAGCATCTGAAGCATCTAAGGACTCCATTGCCGCCAGGGAGTCGCCTATATGGGGCTCTTTCTCATCTCCTCCCTCTTTCTTCTTCCTCCTTCTTGCATGTTGTTTTTATTTCTAGATAGATTGCATTCACCCTTCTTCCCACGTTTTTATACACCCTAGGGGTTTAAAATCCACCCCAGGTTCGTTCCCTCCATGTTACTTCTTCCTCTTTTACTGTTGGATGGATACTCCCTTAACAAGTTCTAATAGGTTCTTTTCTTATTTTTGTTGTTTTGGCAGGCACTCAAACAAGATCTCACGAGGAGCTCTTGTCCTTTGTCCGGCTAGAGGACAGAAGAAGGTCCTACGCAACTTCTCCGCACTGTAGAGAACGCGACGGGCATTGGCGATGCGACAGGAAGACGCGTCCTGAAATCGTGACGCGTTATCAGCATCATCGCGACGGGTTGCAACGTCGCGACACCAGGTCCACCCTCAGTTCTCTTTCCCTTTTACTAGTATAGTTATCCCATTCCTTCCTCTATATTAGGCAACTATATTAGGTGGCGATCACACCCCTTTCCATGCAATTATAGTCGACACATGTTTGTGTGTATTGGGGGCACACAATCCCCGTGATTACACCTGTGGCGATCACGGTGGGACCTTCAGTGCTACCCTCGTGAGTTGAGATTGGTTGCTTGCCATGTTTCCCTGCTTTAATGTCTTCATAGAGCCTTGTTAGGTTGTTGTTATTTTTCCTTTTCAGCATTTTTTGTTCTCTGTTGGAGTCGCAGCATATCGCGCAGATGCGACAAGACCGTGTCCTCAAGAGAGGACGCGACATCAGGTCAGTGTTTCTCCTCTTCTGTTTGCCTTAGTTTCACTTCTATGGATTCATACATGTCTCTTCCATGTTTTTTGGCCATGTGTGCTCGTGTTTCTGGGTGTTAGAATCCTGCTAGGGTTCGAGTTTCTCCTTTTCCTTCTATCGTAAGTTTTCGGGCTCTGTCGCGGTGGATTGTGGGGCCGCTACTAGTTCGCACCGTGGGGAACGTCGCGTCTACAGGTACGCATTGTTTGTTAATGTTTTGATCCATGTGCCGGCTTCTGGGAGATTCATGACTTCTACTAGGTTAATCTGGTTGTTCATACTAGGAGTTTGTGGCACGTCCAGGTTTCTCTTATGGCTAAACTCATTTGGAATGCCATGACTGGGACCTCGTTATGGTCCAAGTATGCTAGAAGCAGATTCCACATCACCACCTTATCTGATGATACTAAAGCCTTCCCCACTAGCATCTCTAAAGAAGTTTTTAGCGCAGTAAAACCCTTCTAATGCAGAACACTAGATGGATTCTTGGGGACGGGAAGGATATCGACTTCCTTCATTAAAGGTGGGCTGGCAGCTCCCCCCTGATTACTGCTCTTCCTCATCTTTCACAACAGCCGTTCTACTCAGTTTTAGATGTGGTCTCTGATGGCAACCATCCCCTTAGATGCACTGAGTCTATTTGCCAAATCCTTGACAAGGTTAAGTTATCAACTTATCCTGATAGGTGTGTCTGGACTGCTAGTGCTGACGGCTTATTCTCCACCAGATCTGCCTTCCAGCTATCAGACCGAGGAGTGTCCCGCGTCCTCCTCTCCTTAATATTTGGCACAACGCCTACAATCCCAGGGCGGCGTTGTTTGGCTGGCGCGTTGTGACGGAACGCCTCGGTCAAGCCCGTTAAACCGATAACGCACTTGATCCGAGTCCGCCTCCCGCGAACGGGCCGAAGCCTCGTAAGGGAAACCAAACCACAGTCCGTGTAAATACAAAGGAACACACACATTTTCATATATATTTCACAAGTTTACATAGCCAAATTTCCACAAAAACTAAAAAGAAGTACAAGAGCCTGGGGCATACCCCGAGGTACAACAGAAGAAAGTAAACACTAACTAAACTACACTGCTGGAGCTACTCTCTGCTGGAGGTACAGACCCTGCCTGCGAAGGTGGTTTGCATCTTCAATCGCCACCATTCTAAGGCAAAACCTCTCACTGGTAAGCAGCTAATACCACTCTATCTGCTGCCGTACACCTCATAGTTGTAAAACTCTTTCAATTTCATGAACCCATGCTCTGCAGTATCTGGATTCGGCCCTCCTGATAAGTAGGTGGCTGCAATCTCAGAAACTTCTCCACCTGCATCACTGGTTCTTCTGCTATCCATACTGTGGTGGTGGTGGCACAGGTGCTACAAAAGGCACCTCCACTCTCGGTGGAACTGGAGCAACAGGTATTGCCTCTCCATCCCCAGGTGGCACTGCAACCGGTGGTACTGGCGCCTGCTGATCCATTCTCGCCCGAATATCCGTGAGGCTTTCCCAAATTCTCTCAATCATACGCTGAGTGCTTTCCTCCGGATCATCTCCTCCACCACCCCAATCTCTCCTATCAGCCATTTCAGAAATTTCTACATACACAAACACCAGACAAAATCAAACCACAAATGATCAAAAACCAGGGTCCCTACCAGCAGTGTATAATGACCGAAATAAGGCTATGTATCCTTTAATTCCTTATATTAACACGGACCTTGCTCTGATACCAACTGTGACGGAACGCCTCGGTCAAGCCCGTTAAACCGATAACGCACTTGATCCGAGTCCGCCTCCCGCGAACGGGCCGAAGCCTCGTAAGGGAAACCAACCACAGTCCGTGTAAATACAAAGGAACACACCACATTTCATATATATTTCACAAGTTTACATAGCCAAATTTCCACAAAAAACTAAAAAGAAGTACAAGAGCCTGGGGCATACCCCGAGGTACAACAGAAGAAAGTAAACAACTAACTAAACTACACTGCTGGAGCTACTCTGCTGGAGGTACAGAGCACTGCCAGGCAGCCTATTGTTCCTCCAGGGTATAGATGCTATAATTGCAATCAGCCGGGACATTTGATCCGCAATTGTCCCTATGCAAGAGAATATGGTTATGGAAGAGGTGTGCAGCAGCAGCAACCTCAGCAGTTCCAGCAGCCTCAGGCAGGTCGTGGCAGAGGAGTACCGCAGCAGCGAGGAAGAGGTCGGGTTATGGCTATCACCCGAGCCCAGGCGGAGGCATCAAATCTGATAGAAGGTACTTTACCTCTTTATGAATATTCAGCAAGAGTCTTATTTGATTCGGGTGCCTCTCATTCTTTTATTTCTGAAGAATTTTTGGATTGTATGGCTCATCCATTAGAAGAAAAGTCTTGTGAATTAGTGGTAGAGGTTCCTTCAGGTGAGTTCCTGCTCACTTCAAGTTATATAGATGAAGCTCCTGTTGTGATTGAAGGGAACCAGATGCCGGGTCGGTTGTATGCCCTGCAGTTAACTGATTATGATATTATTCTGGGTATGGACTGGCTTGAGATGTATGGAGCAATGCTTGATTGCAGAAAGAAAATGATCAGATTTTGTCATCCTGATGGTGCGGTGTTTGAATATCAAGGTATGCCTTTTTATACCTCTAAGTTTCTAATTTCTGCAATTAAAGCTAGAAAGTTGATAAATGATGGGTGTGTGGCTTATTTAGCTTCAGTAAGTTTGGTAGAAGCCAGTCAGCCAATGGAAGCAGTTCCCGTGGTTAGGAATTTGCCGATGTTTTTTCGGAAGATTTGCCTGGTTTAGCTCCACATAGAGAGGTGGACTTTACTATTGAGTTACTGCCTGGTTACCATGCCAATCTCTAAAGCCCCATATCGGATGGCACCAGCAGAACTCAAGGAATTGAAAAAGCAATTAGAAGAGTTATTGCAGAAAGGGTTTATTAGACCGAGTCATTCCCCGTGGGAGCACCGGTTTTATTTGTGAAAAAGAAAGTGGAGTTTTCGGATGTGCATAGATTATAGAAAGCTGAATGATGTGACCATCAAGAATAAGTACCCGTTACCAAGAATAGATGATTTGTTTGATCAGTTGCAGTCAGCAAAAGTGTTCTCTAAAATTGATTTGAGGTCCGGGTACCATCAGCTGAGAATTAGAGAAGAAGATATAGATAAACAGCGTTCAGAACTAGATATGGTCACTTTGAGTTTGTGGTAATGCCTTTTGGGTTGACTAATGCTCCTGCAGGCTTTATGGATCTGATGATAGAATATTTCATCCATATTTAGATCAATTTATTGTGGTCTTTATCGATGATATTCTGATTTATTCAGCATCTGAAGAGGAGCATGCAGCTCATTTAAGGTTTACGCTGCAATTGTTGAGGGATAACCAGTTGTTTGCCAAGTTTAGTAAGTGTGAATTTTGGTTGAAAGAAATTCAGTTTTTGGGTCATGTCATCTCAGCTAAAGGAGTAGCAGTGGACCCGAGTAAAGTGGAAGCTGTGTCTAAGTGGGGAGTGCCTAAGACAATAACTGAGATTAGAAGTTTTCTGGGGTTGGCAGGTTATTATAGGCGCTTTATTCAAGATTTTTCCAAGATTGCAGCACCTATGACTAAGTTGACCAGGAAAGGTGTGCCTTTTGTGTGGTCCGGTGAATGTCAAAGAAGCTTTACGGAATTGAAGAAAAGACTTACTTCAGCACCTATATTGACATTACCGGCAGGGAGTGGTGGTTTGTGCTGTATACTGATGCTTCAAGAAGGGGTCTTGGAGCAGTGCTTATGCAGCATAGTAAGTAATAGCCTATGCATCCAGGCAGTTAAAACCAGCAGAAGAGAATTACCCCACTCATGATTTAGAATTGGCTGCAGTTGTTTTTGCCTTGAAAATGTGGAGCATTATTTGTATGGCGAAAGGTTTGAAATCTTTACAGATCATAAAAGCTTGAAATATATTTTCTCGCAGAAAGATTTGAATCTTCGTCAGCGCAGATGGGTAGAGTATCTGAAAGATTATGATTTCAGTTTGGCTTACCATCCGGTAAGGCCAATGTTGTAGCTGATGCCTTGAGTAGGAAGGCATATATGAGTTTATTGATGATTAAAGAATGGAAATTATATGAAGAAGTGGTGGAGAATTCCTTGTATGTGCCTAGCAGTCAGCGACGGGCAATTCTAGCTGCTAGTGCTGTAGAGCCGTCTTTATATTGGCAGATTATTGAGGCTCAGAGAGCAGATTCAAGCCTACCTGAAATTGTGAAAATGGAAGGGTTTCTATTGATGATAATTGTGTGGTCAGGCTTCGGGGCAGGTTGTTTGTTCCTGCAGAAAGAGAGGTGAAGCACGTGTTTTAGAAGAGGCTCATAAAATCAAGGTACACTATCCATCCAGGTAGTACTAAAATGTACCATGATTTAAGAAAGCATTTTTAGTGGCCTCATATGAAGAAAGAAATAGCGGAATTTGTGGCAAGGTGTGCCGTTTGTCAACAAATTAAAGCAGAGCATCAGAAGCCGGGAGTCTGTTGCAACCGTTACTCATTCCACAGTGGAAGTGGGATGATATTGCTATGGATTTTGTGGTAGGTTTACCAAGGTCAAGTTCTGGGCATAATGGAATATGGGTGTTTGTTGACAGATTGACCAGGTTTGCAGGTTAGTGGCAGTAAGTATGTCTTGGACAGTAGACAGATTGGCAAATGTTTATGTTGAAAGAATTGTTCCACTGCATGGTATTCCGAAGACAATTGTGTCTGACAGGGATCCAAGATTTACTTCTGGTTTTTGGAGAAGTTTGCAAAGGGTGATTGGTTCTGAGTTGAGGTATAGTTCTGCGTATCATCCCCAGACTGATGGTCAGACAGAGAGGACCATTCAGACAATTGAAGATATGTTGCGAGCTTGTTGTTTGGTTTGGGGAGGCAGCTGGGAGCATCATTTGGGTATGGTTGAGTTTGCCTACAATAATAGTTATCATACCAGTCTCGGAATGGCACCGTATGAAGCCTTATATGGAAGGCCATGTAGAACTCCGTTGAACTGGCATGAAATGGGAGAAAGGCAGTTGGTGGGGCCTGAATTGATTCAGCAAACCACGGAAGTGGTGAAGCTTATCAAAGAAAAATTGCAAGCAGCCCAAAGTAGGCAGAAAAGTTATGCAGATGTGCGGAGGAGACCACTTCAATTTGAAGTGGGAGATTTTGTTTTTCTGAGAGTTTCCCCGAGTAAAGGTATTATGAGATTTGGCAAATCTGGAAAGTTGAGTCCGAGGTATGTGGGACCCTTCCAAGTGTTGGAAAGAATTGGGGAAACAGCTTATAGGCTAGACTTGCCAGCTGATTTTGCAGATGTGCATGATATTTTCCATGTCTCTATGTTGAGGAAATGCATTGAAGATCCAGCTCAGATAATTAGATATCAAGGTGGTGATCTAAGGCCGGACATGACAATGCTAGAATATCCGGTACAGATCACGGATCGAAAGATCAGAAAGTTGAGAAATAAGGAAATTGAGTTGGTTAAAGTGAGATGGGAAAATAGGTTGGGTGGTGAGGATACCTGGGAGTTGGCCGCTGAAATGGCTAAAGGTATCCCTATCTGTTTGAGTAAACCTGTGTATTTTCTTTTTAGATGATAGTGCTTGTAAAGTTGTGTATGCTTAAGTTGTTTGACTTTGTGTTGTGTTATGAATTTCGAGGTCGAAATTTTCTTTTTAGATGATAGTAATGTAACATCGCGTGCCTTTCGGATCCATGCGGATCGTGTGTGTTTATGGTTGTGGCGGCCATTGTGAGGCCAGTGTGAGTTGGGTGTGTGGAATGCATGGTGTGATTGTGTGTTTGGAGCGGTGAAGAGCAGGATCGGTTCTGAATTGAAACAGAACCTGCTGCTGTTCTGTCTGAGTTGGCGGCCAAGGGTTGTCGTTGACTGTTGGCGTCCAGGTTTATGGACGTTGACTTCTTGAACTTGGCGGCAGTAGGTGGACGTTTAGGCTGGCGGTGCTTGTAGGCGACATGGGGGTTGACGCCAACCTGACAGTTCTGCAGGTTATATGCCCACCCGAGGGCAGCTTTCTCAGCTCACCCTCTCCCCCTCTTGCCCCAGCTTTGTGTTCCGGTGTTTCTGAAGCTTCTAACAGGTACCGAGGAGTAGTTGGACGATCGTTGAACGCGTGGCGTCGCCGAATTGCGCGAGGAAACGTCGCGGCGTGGTGCAATTCGCGTGGGAGCTCGCGGAGGGCTCGGCGTGAACCGGGGGATTGCAGGAGATTCTAACGCGTTCTGAGGTAGGGGACGAACCCTGGTAGCTCCGTAGAAACATTAAAACACATCGTAACTACTTGAACCAGCATGATAATCCATCTTTGGATAGAGTTGCACCATATGGAATAATGGTGGTTTGAGTAGTTTATTGTTTGAATCATGTTTAAACGGGTTGTATTGGGTTTGTTATGCTAGAGGGTATGCATTTGCATGTTTTCCAGTAATTAGAACAGCTAGAAAACCCGCAGGACCGGATTAGGGTTTCTGCAGGGTTTATGGCCGGAGAACTTGGCGTCAACATCGCTTGCCGCCAAGATCCTCAGCCAGGAGGTTAACGGCCAGGAACCTTGCCGTTGACTCCCAGTAAGCGGCAATCGATGTGGCCGCCTACTCCTATATGAGCAGAAATGACTAAGTACAATAATTATCGATAATGCATGTGTGTTAACGCATGAGGTGCACTGAGTGCACTTGGTTTACGTGTTTAGCATACAAGGTATGCTGTTAGTTGTTTACTTCGGTGACTACGCGTTGTGTACGCGAGGCAGTTAGGTTCACGTGTAGTGGACCAGTGGTCACTTGTGGTTTACGTGAGGTTTCACGTGGTTTGTGTGTGACGTGCACGTGGTTTTGTGTACGTAGCGAGTAGTTTGACGCCTACCGTGGTTACCTCTCCAGTTGGGTGCCCCAGGTTCTTTGTGAGCCAGGCTGTTAGCTCGGGGCCTTGTCCCGGTACTTGTGTTGTGCCGTCGAGGTCTGTGTCGTCTGACCTGGACACCCTCACTCTGTGTTTGAGTTGCACGTCCGGCTGAGGGAAAGACGACAGTGGGACAGTGACAGTTGTGTTTGTTTTAGTCACTTGTAGCGCGCTCGTAGTTGGGGTTACGGACACCAGTAGTCGACACTGGTCCCCAGCTAGTCCTTTTCCAGTGCCTCACTCTAGCGAGCCCAGGCCGGGTCTCTGGAGGTGCCAGGCATGGGCCTGTGACCGTGTGGTCTGCAGGTTGTGGTGGTTTAGTTGGTCTCCACAGTTGCTTGTCTTTTTACGTGGAGCGGCAGTTGGACCTTTCGTCCGTGGCTGCGAGACTGAGAGGTAGACCTGTGTTAGTTGTCCGGGTCAGTTTCTGGTGTCGCGAACCAGTTTACGTGGCTCGTGTTGGCTGTCTCTACTCTAGCTTGTACACCTGTTTGGGTTTGCCGTTTAGTTACTACAGTTGTTTCTCGTAGACGGCAGACGGTGAGTACCTTTACAGCTTTACTTACCTGCTTAGCTGTTATATATATGTTGTTGGTACTGTTTACTGTTTCGTACCTGTGGTTTGTGGTTTGTTCGGCTTGGGGAGTTCCCTACTGAGCCAGTGACTAGAGAGGCTCACCCCCTACCCCCACAGGTGAGGGCGAGGAGGACGTTTCCCGTCCGACGTCCAGTTCAGGCCGCGTCGTAGCGGTGCAGGGTCTGTACCTCCAGCAGAGTAGCTCCAGCAGTGTAGTTTAGTTAGTTGTTTACTTTCTTCTGTTGTACCTCGGGTATGCCCCAGGCTCTTGTACTTCTTTTTAGTTTTTTGTGAAATTTGGCTATGTAAACTTGTGAAATATATATGAAAATGTGGTGTGTTCCTTTGTATTTACACGGACTGTGGTTTGGTTTCCCTTACGAGCTTCGGCCCGTTCGCGGGAGGCGGACTCGGATCAAGTGCGTTATCGGTTTAACGGGCTTGACCGAGGCGTTCCGTCACACGCGTGCTCCACCGTGCTATCCCCACGGATGATCGTGTCTCTGCCTGCGGTATCCACATTGTGTCCAAGTGCTCCTGCTGTATCACTCCTGCGACTGAGGACATGGACCACCTTTTTCTCTTGGGAGATCGCTTCTTCGTTGTGGCGTTGGGCTAGGCCTCTCATTCGGAACTCCGCTGTTGGCTCCCGTATCTCAATCACTTTATGGAATGTTTTATCTGGATCTAACCGTCAGTCTGCCTTTGATTTCATTTCTGTTTATGCTGTTCTTTTAGTACTATGGGAGATATGGAAATACAAGTGTGCCAAACGTCATGAATCCAAGGCCAAATCTCTGAATGGCATTCCTTCTGAAATCAAGTTCGCCATCAACACCGCAGTCCAGGGCATCACTTTCAAAAGGAGCTGTTCACGGATACAACTCAGAACCCTTCTGCACTACGGCTTCACTCCAACTGTCAAGATGAAGAAGCCAAAGTTGGTTAGATGGACTCCTCCCCAGACTGGCCTCTATCTCAACGTGGACGGTGCTAGTAAAGGTAACCCCGGCTACTCCGGCGGTGGTGGGTGTATTTGTGATTCCAAGGGCTGCATCCGCCTGGGATTTGCCTTCTTCTATGGTCAAGGCGATAGTCTCACAGCTGAGACCCGCGCTCTCTATGATGGTTTACGCTTGGCTGATCAACATGGATTTCACATCTCCAATGTCTTCTCTGATTCTCTTGTGCTGGTTCAGTCTTTCAAAACAAATTGATGTCCTTCTTGGAAGTGTACCTGGTGGCGCGAAGCTAGCTCCCTCCTAGAGAGTCCTCTGTTCAGCTGCATCATGTTTATAGGGAACAATAGGGTGGCGGATGCCTTGGCTGTCTATGCTTGTAACATACACGGGTCTTCTGTTTTCCAAAGTCTATCCTCCCTCCCATCTGTGTGTAAAGGTCCGGCTGCACTTGATAGCCGGCCTCCCATCTGTTAGACTACTCTAGTCCCCGTGTTTTCAGGGGTATGCCCCGTTGCTACATGTATTGTTCTCTTTTGATATTATAAAATCTAGGTACGGGACACAACTAGGGGAGTGAGAACATTATCCCCTGCTAGGGGATAGTGCACTTAGCTAGATGTGTTCCTTGTACCCCTTTACCAAAAAAAAAAAAAAAAATCTGGTTGTTCCATGTTTGTATCACGTGTTAGGTTAGTCTGTGTACCTTGTATTTGTACATGACTACTGTTCTCTGGACTCTATTGGTATCACGGCAGGCCGTCTTGTCGTGATAAGGTCGCGGTGTACCTTCCCGCCGCGACTTTACCCGAGACATGTTAGTCACCCTGTTTGGTCATTGGTTAGCTTGCATACATCTTGGGCGCTAAGGCCTGTGCACACATTACTCATCCCATTGTGTAGGTTGCCCCCTTGGTTGTGTGAGCCCTCTCACCTACGAGCACTCGTGGGTTGACTCGGGCCACCTTCCGAGGACCTCCGTAAGTCCCCGTGACCGTACGCACGTTACGGCTCGCCAGGCAGGTTGTACCCGTTGCACCCCTAGTTTGAGCCACCCCCACTTTCAGTTGTGTGCCATCCCTAGCTACACTGGAGGACTTGAGTTCACACCCATTAGGGCCCGCCCCACTTGACCAAGTGACTTTCTATTAACTTATTAATTTAAAACGTCAAGTGCGAATCTTAAAATTTGGGTGATAATCATGATAACTTGAATGCTTTTGGTATCTCCCCTTCTCATCTCACAGTCCCTTCATGTTGTGATAAAGTCTAGGTTTGGTTGGTCTGTGTCATCTCTCCTAAATTGTTTAGGGGCTGTGCATGCATCATTGTCTAGGTAGATCGAGTCGGTCTCCCCCCTCCTTTGTACTATACTACAATCCTTTGTTCGACATGGACCAATTCTGGGTCCTTTCCGACGATGTCCTTCCATTGGCTTCTCGAGGATGAGGCCCAACCTTCTGCGGCCGTTCTCCCCCGGCACATCCAACCCCCTCTCGTCATTGGGAGTCAATCCCGTCCTCCTTCTCCTCCAGGGGAGATGACCCCCACTCCCAATTCAGTCAACTTCTTCTGCTTCTAACTCCGGACCAAGTCTGTGAATTTCTAGTCGCTGCCAAAGGCAAGCGACCCCTATCTTCACCCACTCACAATTCAGTCCAACATGCGACTTCCTCTACCCCTGTCACTTCAGCACCACACATACCCTCCGCCGTGGCAGACCCTACACCTCTCCGTCCTAGAGCTATCCATTTCTCTGACCCTAGCTACCTTCCTGCACGAGAGGTCCGGCCCAGATCCCCTCCAACCTCCTCATTCTATACGGCCGAACCTGCCCCCCTGCCCCACGAGAGGTCCTATTCTTTTGAGCAACCCCGCTCCCTTATTCCTGCTCCTCATGTCATGCCTCCCTCTGATTTCCTTACGGAGTGGGCGACCATGAAGAGGGAGCTCCACGACCTCAGGAGACAAATAGATCCGCGGAAGGTCGCTGACATCCCCCTCCCATCCTTCCAACATCTCCGGGTTCCACCCCAGTCGGAACTCCCTGTCTATCGGCGATATTCGGGGGTAGGTGACCCTTACGTGCATTTAAAAGATTTTGTGTATGAATCAGCACCACACAAGTACGACCGCCACCTCATGGCGTACTTGTTCAGAAAATCATTGGACGGTCTAGCCCTTGAATGGTTTTATTCCCTGCCTCCCGAAGAAGCTGAAGATTTTCAGATCATTCAAGAAAGATTCTTGCAGCAGTTCCAAGATCGGGTGGGACCCGAATATTCTTTTGTTGATTTGGTGGCCGAGAAAATGAAATCTGACGAGGAATTTTCAGTATATGCTGACAGATGGCGTCCCCTTCGCTACAAAAGTCCGCTGCCCAATGCCTGAGGAAGAAAAGATTAAGCTGTTGATCTCAAATGCCACCCCTACTTACCGGGCTATCCTAGCTATGAATGACATCACCACCATGCACCAGTTGTATGGTCGATCCTGCTTCATCCAGACACAGCTTAAGGACTCACCTATCCATTCTATGTTTGAGACCCCTAAATCTCGTTACCCTAAGAAGCCTCAGGGCCCAGTCACCGAGGGAGTCCAAACTAATGAACAAATAGGTGCAGTGAATAACCCCCAAGCCCCGTGGGTAGGTCTCCCTATACTCAGCAGCCCCAACAACCATGGAACAACAATAGACAGCCTCCTCCTCAGGGTCAGAACCTCCAGCAAGACCATCGTCAGTATAACCAAGTCCCTCCACCCCAAAATGGTTTTGCCCCTAGAAAGCCTAATGGCCCAAGAGAGCTCAGTACCCTCCTCTTCCAGAGACCTTGGCCGACATCTTCGCATCCCTTATGTCTCTCAATGCTCTTAGACTTCCTCCTGAGAAACCAAATTGGAACATGGCAGCGGACCAGACAAGTAGTGTGTGTACCATCGCCACCCGGCCACAATGTGTCGGACTGCTTCCAATTCTGGGACATCATATATGATCTTCATGAACAGAATCAGATTGATTGGGCAGAGATGAAGAGGTTGATCCAAACACTGAAGACTAGCAGGGTCAAAGGCAGCAGCAATAGCAGCAGAGGCGACAGCAGCCACAACACAACAGCAATTCCAACAACAACAACACAACAATTCCAGCAGCCTTTCCAGCAACAATTCCAGCAACAACAACAGCAACCCAGCAACCGGCAAATGACCTTGGCATAATCCGTAATCCCATGCCTCAACATCAACCCGCTCCAAACCCACAACCTGCTCCACCCCCTCCTCCACCTGCTCAAGTTAACCCAGTCATCCATCACCCACCACCAGAAGCCGCATGGATCTTCGACGATGAGCACGAAGTGGGCCAACTTTTGGCCATTTCCCATACCACACCCTGTCCCCGTCATACCTACATCCAACACACCCACCATTGCCACCCTCACCTCACCGTTCTACAGCTCCCCCGTCATACCACCCGTTGTCCCTTCGCCTATCAGCATCCCATTCTCCCCTACGCCAGCGCCACTATTACCCAACCCTTCTATCTTGACACCACTCCCCCTCCACTCCACCATAACCTCGCCCTGCGGAGTGGGTGTATGTTTCACCGGATGTACCCAAATGCATCCGTACCTATGTCAGGTCAGCAAACCCAACCCTCCCATTGTCAGCAGCAGAAACAAGATACCAAGACATAGATCCATATCCGGGAACTCAATATGACATTCTGAAGCACTTGGATCAGACTCCGGCAAAAATCTCCATCCTTGAGCTGATCAAGAGGTCACAGACCCACCAAGATGCCCTGAAGACCTTTCTACAAAGGGTCATGGTCAGTGAAGACATGAACCCTGACAATATGCCTTCCGTACTCTCTATTGTGAACAGAGGACCAACAATTACCTTTTCTGATGGTGAGTTAGCTCCTCCAGAGGCCAGAAGAATGCCCATGTGTGCGACTCTGACTATAATAAAGTGGCCATTGATGCCGCATTGGTCGATACAGGGGCTTCCATTAATGTGTCCCTTGAGCACTTTGAGAGCTTGCAACGTCCCTGAACGCCGACTACAGCCTACTCCTACAACCATAGCCGCATATGACAATTCCAGTGGGCTTGCCACAGCGTCATTTCTTTACAAGCCGAATTGGGCCCACTCGTCATGACAGTGGACTTCTACGTGCTAGATATTGATCCCACTTTTAAGGCCATCGTAGGCCGACCATGGATTGAAGCATTAGGGGCAGTCCCCTCTACAGCCCATCAATGTTTGAAGTTCCCGTTTCAAGGGCGTATAGTCAAAGTCAAGAGTGCAGCAACTACGCACACTGTGGAGGCTATAGAAAGGATCATGCCGTCGGTCTGGCCATCCAACAAGCCTGTCATTTCGGTGCTTGACATAAATTATCCCTGGGCTTACACTTTCTCCTCTAATCGCCTGATTGTGTCTCCATCACTGGCAGCTATTGGGAAGGATACGTTAGCAAATGCCAAAGGCTGGGATATCATGTTCAAGATGGCTATCAGATAGGAAAAGGTTTGGGAGCCCATCTCCAGGGAGAACCAAGGTCATCTCTAGCACGAAGAAATTTACAAACCATGGCCTAGGATACACAGAATGGGCCGCACTCTCATCTGCTTCGCAGTCAGAGCATGGGCCTCTTGCTTGGACATTTATGACCACTTCGTCAGAGGACCTATACAGCCCGGATATAACATCACAGTGCAAGAGGAACCAAGGTCAGCATATCAAATCCTAGAGGCCCAGCGGCCCAGCAAGAAGAAGAAGCCAGAGACAATGGCAGAAGAATCAGATCCTGAAGACTTAATCTCTGCAATAAGTTCCCTATTCAAAGAAACAGCAACACCCCCTCAGAGGCAGAAGCAGAGAGCAGGGCCTTGCAGACCTTGTTTCATCAGTTAGTCATTTGTTCGTCGAGGACAGTATGACACAGCCACCAGCAGTGATAGAATCAGCATCAGCATCACCACCAGCGACAATTGCTTGGACTTGGTGAAAAGCTTGATTTTGACGGCGATCCCCGTCATTCACTCCCCTTCCACCTTGGCGGCGATCCCCGTCTTCCTCCTCTTTCTGCTTAAGCCGTGATCTTCGCACGTTGACCGCCATGGTCATTCTGGGCGATTTGGGTGAGGGGCCTTCTGTTCCCCTGCACCTCGACTCTGCGGTGGGCACCTCGAGCTCGGGTGCCCATCTTCTCCTCCAAACCCATTGGAGAACTCCTGCAGCCGGCCGCACCAATTTCTTTCCCTTCGAATAAACTTCTGGACAATTCTCCAGAGCCTTCTGTAAATATCAAACCTGGTTTAGATTCAGGGTAGGATCTATCAAGTCCCCATCCCCGTCTAGGAAGAAGAACGGTAGTGGCATACCTTGTAGGTATCTGCTAGATCTGGTGCAGAGGTGTGGAGCTCTGTTAACTGTCGAATTTGTCCAGAAGCGGTAGTCCTAAACTTAGAAGATCTGTGCGAAGAAGAAGGGTAGAACGAAGGATTTGGAGTTTACGAGATCTTAGCTGAGGATGACCCAGTGGTGAAGAGGACTGTGAAATAGAGGACGCTGCCAAGATGTATGCGAGTGGTATGAAAATTTAATGAACCCACCTCGGTAGTTTGGGGTCTCTCTCTTGAAGAAGAAGAAGCGCTCATAGAAATGTTAAGGGAGTTTCAAGATTCTTTTGCCTGGTCTTATGATGACATGCCCGACATTGACACCGAGTTAGTAGAACATAGACTGATCTTGAAGCCAGGGGCAGTTGCTGTTAAGCAAAAATTGAGACGATACCTCCCCCACATTGCTTTGAAGATGAAAGAGGAGATTGATAAGCTACACAAGGCTAAATTCATCCGTGTAGTCCTCTATCCGATGTGGGTGGCCAATATAGTCCGGTGATGAAGAAAGACGGAAGAGTGCGAATTTGCATAGACTTCCGGGACCTGAATAGGGCATGTCCAAAGGATGATTTCCCTTTACCTCATTAGATGTACTGATTGATAATACCGCTGGGTATGAGACTCTATCATTCATGGATGGGTACTCAGGTTATAATCAGATCCGTCTAGCCCCAGAGGACCAAGAGAAAACCTCCTTCACCACACCCTGGGGAACTTATTTCTATGTGGTCATGCCGTTTGGATTGAAAAATGCCGGCGCCACTTATCAAAGGGAAATGTTAGCGCTTCCACGATATGATCATATTGATGTTGAGGTTTACGTGGATGACATTGTGGTGAAGTCTCAGACTCGAAGAGAACCTCCTCCGTGCTTGCCAAAGTGTTTCGTCGCGCACAAGAATATCAATTGAAAATGAATCTGAAGAAATGCATGTTGGGGTTTCTTCAGGCAAACTGTTAGGCTTTATAGTCAGCAAACGAGGAATTCAAATAGACCTGCATAAGGCCAAAGCCATAAATGAGATGCCTCCTCCTAAGAACATATCTGAGCTTCGAGGTTTGATTGGTCGTTTACAGTCATAAGGAGATTCATATCTCAACATTCTAAAAGATGCCGCCCTTTCTATGAACTATTAAAAGGAGGAGCAAAATTCGAATGGAATGGCAAGTGCCAAGAAGCCTTTGATGAACTCAGAAGTTATATCTCATGAATCCGCCCGTGTTACAGGCGCCTGTCCCTGGGAAACCCTTGATCCTATATCTGTCGACGATTGAGGACTCCCTAGGAGATGTCTTTGCACAACATGACGAGTCTGGCAAGAAAGGGCAGTCTATTACCTATCTAGGCTTTTCAATCCTTCCGAACTCAGACTCACCACAATGGAGAAACATGTGCAGCACTAGTATGGGTAGTGTAGAAATTGAAGCACTACTTCTTAGCCCAAGGTGAGTTTGATTTCTAGAATGGACCCTATTAGGTACCTCCTGGAGAAGCCAGTCCTCGCCGACAGATTGGCACACTGGCAGAGCTTCCTATCTCAATCGATATCACCTTTATAGTCCAAAAGGCTATAAAAGGGTATGCCATTGCTGAGCACCTTGCTCACCTTCCTCTTCCTCACAGTGACACAGTTCAAGAGGATTTCCCTGATGAAAACTGTCACTTATTTCTCGCGATCCCTTCTAGTCGCTTCATTTTGATGGAGCTCTCAATTCTAGGGGACGGGGCATAGGTGTTGTTCTGCTCACCCCAGAAGGGATCACCATTCCACTTGCTTATCAACTCCAGTTCCCTGCCACCAACAATGTCTCTGAGTATGAGGCTCTCCTAGCTGGTCTTAAGCTTGCCTATTTATTAGGCGCACGTCATCTCAAGATCATAGGAGACTCTCAGCTTGTCCTTCGGCAGGTCCTTTCTACCTACCGCACTCGTGACCCCAAGCTCAAGCCTTATGAAGATCTAGTCACGCTCCTAGCCAAGCAATTCCGCAAGCTCATCTACATTCATACTCCTCGCTCTCAGAATATCCTGGCCGATGCCCTAGCATCCCTGGCCTCCTCTCTCTCCTTCCCTCTCACCGCAGCGCTGAGACAATCACTGTCCAAAGGTTAGATGTAGCAACCCGGAAATTTAATACTTAAAAATTTGAAATAATTTCTTTAAATCGAAATAATAGAAACATGCATACCATTATCATATGTACAAGAATACATCGGATAATTCCTTAAACATTATAAATCAATCCCAGACATTATTCCTAAGTGTCCACGAAGAAATTCGTGCAACGAAAAATCGATTGGCCAAGCGTATGTCACAATGTGACCAATTATCCAAATTAGGAAACTAAGTCAAAAAACCGTTAGCACGGAAAGATAACGCGCCCATCAAACAAACGAACATGTCGGAGAGACTTCCAACATCATGAAATGATTATCCATTATCGGGATTGGACTAATGGACTTCTCATAGTCCATAATAAATCAAGTAAGAAAAATAAATAAAATCCGTAACTCTATTATCCTAATTAAAGAGGGAAATCCCATAAGATAAATTCCAATAAATAATAGGTTTTTAATAAATGGACCATATAAAGTTTATTGGGCCAAATAGAGATTTTTAAAAAAGAATAATAGGAAAATACCCTAAATACGTAACTAAATTATTACTTAAATAGAAAAAGGGTATTAAAGTATTAAATAAGTAGTTTGAGAGGAATTGGATTCCTAAACCTACCCTAATAGGTTGGCCACGAATTTAGCTCTCATCCTAACCCAAATAGGAAGTGGGAAGCTTGGAAGGAGGTTAGGAAAGGAGGAAATTCGGAATTTAATAGGAGTTAGAGTACTACTAGGAATTAGAAACATAACTAGCATAAATACACCACTTAAACCCTCTTGGCTGACCCTAGCTCATTGCCAAAGGTTCTGGACGTGGAGAAGAGGCCAAGCAGGAGAGGATCTCGTGGAGAAAGGAGTTCTTGGAGCTTCTTCCTTGTTCTTGGAGTTCTAAGCCCTAGAAGATAAATCGAGTCAAAGGTAGGCATTCTCACAAGCTAAAATTCTGAAATCTTGTCTGTAGGTTCTCCTCCTACCTCTTGAACGAGACCCCTAAGTTTCATATTTTTCCATCGATCAAATCTTTTCTTATGAATTTTCAAAGTTCTATACACTTCATGACCCCGAGCCCTTTTCTTTAATGCATATCTTTGAATCCACTCGTCCTCTTGTCATGAAACTTTTTGACTAAATACTGAGGGTTGATAGGCATCTTTTGCCCCTAAAAGCCTAAATTTCATCGAGCATGTTGATCGAATTTAATCAATCTTCTCTCTGTGACATGTTCTGAATAACTCGTTCTTGCCCATGTTCAAACCCTATATGAACCATGCTCTCTCTCTGATTTTGATTTACTGGAAGTGCCCTTACATGTCTACTTTAAATTGCAATTTATTTCGTGATTTTTCATCGACTATGTAATTAGTTATGATTTTTCAAGCACCCTGTATCAATTTGATTCATGTTGGCTCGCAATCCCAAACCTGGTCTGATCCCTGTCAAGCCAGGCGCAGACCACCAGATTGCGACAGCCGATATGTCGCCTTCTGGGTCTGATTGCGACCGTCCACCTGTCGTGTTCTCAAGCCGTCGCGACGCCTTCCTTGTCGCTTTCTGAATGCGACAGTACCTACGTCGCGTTCTGGCCTTTTGTCCTGGCAGCCCTGTCGCAACCCGTTGCAGGCCCTGTCGCTACTTGCCCTACCCCTGTCGCAATCCTTACATGCCTATGTCGCCTTCACAAGATTTTGCATAAAAACCATAATTTATTGCTCTCACTTTCTCAAATATTCTTACGCCTTTTTAACAGGCATACACGCAGTAAAACCCTGTCTTAAATTGGAGCTTTATTGAATGCTTTAAAATACATATTCACGACATCGTTCTATCTATGATTTCTCTCACACGTTCACACACTTGAACCATCCAATTATGGCTTGACTTGGCACAAATATCTCATAATGTACGTGGTTATTTATTGCAATAATGTACATTAAATTGCTCTATTTAAATGAACTTGTCTTCGTTTCTCGCGTTGTTTGGAATACCGTTACCGACGCTCCACTGTTCTAGAATTCCTCTAGAACGTCGAGCACCTGTTTTATATAAACACTTTACTTGGCTTGTGGTGAACTCTCCGTCGGATATTCCTTTCTCCGACTAGTGAACCCTTGTACAAGGCCTCCGTCAGTCTCCTCTGATCATGGATTCCCACATGGTCGACGAGCCGGTTGTACCCTAACACCTGTGATACACCTTAGGGATCAGCAAGATCCAGACGGCCTTAGTTGCTCTCGTTCTTATCTTGAATCACAACCGAACCTTTGGACCTGTGCATAACGAGTCCAACGGAAAGGTTGTATTCCACCTGACTGCCAACACCGTACGCGCGTGTTGTGCAACTGTTACTATACTCGTTACTCGACGTTTCATTTGCAATGACCATAAGCCTCTTCTATACTCTACTACGCTCGTCTATTCATATTCACGTTCACTCTACTATCTCGTCTCTCTCGTCTATTCATCTAGTACTCTCTTGTTACCCTTGAGCTGTGTAGCTCCTATCGTTTGTACTATTTCATGACTGTCTAGCGCTATAATATGGGTCTTGTGACTACTCTCTGTTCAAATGCATACTGTGCAGGCACGGAGAGTGTTCGAGGGGCTCCAATCTAGTCCTGGGGGTAGAGAGCCACCCGAAAATACCTGCAGGGGCTATTGACGGTGTTCTGCATTACACCGGGTCTGACTATACTGTATTGGCTAGACATCTAACTACTATCCTTTTAGTCTGAGGAGTTCAGACGTACTGTGATATTACTGTGCTATCACAAACTGTTATACATTAGTCTAAGGAGTTCAGACGTAATGTACTATCGTGAAACGGCTACTGTCCCAAAGTGACTATTGTCGTACTCTACCAGTGCACCGTTGTGCAACCATACACGCTATCTCGTTACACGCTATCTCATTACACGCTATCTCGTTACACGCTATCTCATCATACGCTCTACTTGCTCTACTTGATACTCGCTATCTGGAGTTCTGTGTGCTATCGCGACTTGATCACATTCAAAGTGCAATTTACTCTTTACATGACCATCTACTATCATCTCTTCTTGCTATACATGTCGCTTGCTATTCTTGACAATATCGTTACTTGCTATTGTTGTTATCATTTCTATCGTGACTTGACTTTAGTCATCGTGCTATACTTGATTCATTTACTATTTGAACCATGTTACTTGTGCTATTACTTTCTCGACTTTACATGACTCTCTCTATCATTAGTTACTCTGCCATTTAATGCATTAATTATTTAAAGCCTGCTTGAGCCTGGGATTTAAGTCCTACTGGGCGTTATCGCTCACCCTTCGTTATTTGTTAATGTGTCTTAGGTAAGTCGGACGATGATGTTATACGTACCAATGGGACGGACTAGAGTGATGAGCGACCTGGAGTCAACTCATGAAGTTACCTTAGTACCATGGAGTCTAGTATTTATTGCTTTAGATTTCCTTTCAATGTAATAATGTCATTGAGCCTATGTATTGGCTCCGAATTAGCGGTTGTAATGGTTCTTAGTGATTTTTGTAATGAAATCAAGAATTATGTCAATTATTGTTCATTAGATGCTCTGATGTTTGCGAATATGCACAATTATCGTTACCATACTCGTTGTTCGCGTCTCCCCCGATTATTCCGCTGCTAAATTGGAGGGGCGTGACATTAGAAGCGCCCCCACTCAGGATCCTTGGTTCATTAACCTTAAGAGCTCATTGATGTTGAAGGTAGAGAGAAAGGAAGTGAAGGAGATAATGCTCTTGAACTAGGAGAAATGATGGAAGAAGAAAGGCCATGGTATCACGAGATCAAGCAATACTGCAGGACGGCACCTTCCCAGAAGAAGTTGAAGCTGAGGATAGGCGAGCCATCCGTAGAGCGGCGTTAAGGTATACCATCGTCGGAGAAGTGCTGTACAGACGCGCTCTAAATGGAATGCTCCTCAGGTGTTGTCGGATGAAGAAGCCTGGAAGGTAGTGGAAGGATCTTATTCCAGTGAATGCGGTGGCATGTGAATAGCCAAATGTTGGCTAAAACGATCATTAGACAAGGCTACTATTGCCAACCCTAGAAGAAGATTGTGCTATCTACGTTCGTAGGTGCATCAAATGCCAAGTCCATGCCGATAAAATCCATGCTCCGTCTTCCTCCTTGCATCCACTATCTTCCCCTTGCCTTTCTCCATGTGGGCTTTTGATATCATCGGGCCCCTTGGTGATCCTAACGGTCAAGTGAAACAAAAATCTTTCATCCTTACTGCCACTGAGTACTTTACCAAGTGGGCCGTAGCTGAGGCATTTGCAGAAATCAAAGGCTCGACCGTGTGCAGGTTCGTCATGAAGAATTATCTCACAGTTCAGAGTACCAAGCGGCTTCATCACCGACAATGGACCCCAGTTTATATCACAGAGCTTTAGAACCTATGTAAGAGATTCAACATTTCCTTGCATCATTCGTCTCCGTATTATCCACAGGGCAATGGCCAAGCTGAAGCCACAAATAAAACACTTTTGCAATTTTTAAGAAAACTTGTGAGTCTCATAAGTTCGCTGATTGGTCTGAGAAATTGATTGAGGCTTTATGGCCTACCGAACCTCCATCCGTACGCCCACAGGGAAAACTCCTTTCTCACTTACCTATGGGATGGAGGCGGTATGTCCACACGAGATCCTCATTCCTTCATTAAGAGTTCAGCTAGACAAAGAACTTAATCCCGTCGAACGTCGGGAGGCGTTACTTTCACAGCTAGAACTCTTAGATGAACGACGTTTGTCGCGGCCGATCATGTACTTTCATATCAAAATAGACTCTCAATATCTTTTCAAAAGAAAGTAATTGAGCGCAAATTTCAAGAAGGAGATATGGTCTTGAAGCGAATTTTCATAAAACCTAGAGGTCCAAGGTCCAAATTACAAGCAAACTAGGAAGGGCCATATGTCGTTAAGGAAGTGTACCCTGGAACGCGTATAGGCTAGTTAATGCCGATGGTGAGGAGCTTTCTCACCCGTGGAATGCCCCAATAAAAGAGAAATAATGGTCATAAAGTCTCTGGACAACAGACGAATTCCACATGTGATATACCCTTTGAGAGTCGTGCGAGTCAGTGTCCTCAGCCCCAAGACCAATGTCTTATCTCATTACAAGTCTTCTATCCCCACTAATGACCAGAGAACCCATGTGCATGGTCTATGTTGGAACATTAATAACTAGGGCAGCAGCCTTAGAGAAGCCAAGCACAAATCACGCTGCGCTTAGAAGATATTTGACGACCTAAGAACGGAAGTGAGATGCATGGTCAAATCACTCAAATGCAAGCAGTGTCATAATCAAAAATTTCAAAATCAAAAAATCATAAATCTCAAAATCCACAAAATTCAGAAATCCTAAAAATAAAAAAAAAACGAAAAATCCCAATCTAAGAAAAATCAAAAATCCCAAAATTCCAAAAAAATTCAATAAAATAGAAAATCTCAAAATCCAAAAAAATAAAAACCCCAAAATCCAAAAAAAATTTAAAATCTCCAAAATCCAAAAAAATGTGTGTACATATCGCCTTCTTTTAGCATGCATTATTTTATTTCCTTCATTCTTCGTCTGTTTAATAAGGCTCCGCCCCTTGACAATTACAAACTTAAAGTC
>JACBKR010003765.1:0-27450 GCA_014218235.1 Colocasia esculenta
TACTTGCTTATGCATCTGCATTGGGTTTAAAACTTTTTCAAATGAATGTTAAATCAGCATTTCTAAATGGTTATATAAAGGTGAAGTTTATGTAGAACAACCTCCCATTTTTGAAGATATTGATTTTCCAAATCATGTTTTCAAGTTGCATAAAGCATTCTATGGATTAAAGAACACCTAGAGCTTGGTATGAATGGCTCAGTGCATTTTTATTGAATCATGGTTTTATCAGGGGTCAAGTAGATAGTACTTTATTTGTTAAGTCTAAAATCAAACATATATTGCTTGTACAATTTTATGTAGATGATATAATATTTGGTTCTACTAAAGAATCTCTTTGCAAGTATTTTGAGAGGCTTTGCAGGGAAATTCGAATCTCAACTACATCCTCGGATTGCAAATCAAGCAAGGAAATGAAGAAACACACATTTGTCAAGCAAAGTAAACCAAAGAATTATTGAAGAAATTTGGGTTTGAAAATGCCAAGCCACTGTCAACACCAATTAGCACATCTACGAGGCTAGACAGTGACAAAGATGGCTAGAAAGTAGACCAAAAGCTCTACAGATATATGATAGGTTCATTACATTATTTGACAGCAAGTAGACCTGATATATAGTTTAGTGTATGCATGTGTGCTAGGTATCAGGCAGACCTTAGAGAGTCTCGTTTAATTAGTGTCAAACGGATTTTTAGATATTTAGCTAGAACCCATGATCTAGGATTATGGTATCCAAAATTATGTGAAATCAATTAGTAGGGTACTCTGATGCTGACTACGCTGGATGCAAGGTCGATAGAAAAAGCACCATTGGATGTTGTCAATTTCTTGCAGGATGTCTGATCTGGTGGTCCTCAAAGACACAAACTTTATAGCACTGTCAACAGTTGAAGCTGAGTACGTGGCTGCTGGAAGTTGTTGCACACAACTCCTATGGAATTATTGAAGAAATTTGGGTTTGGAAAATGCCAAGCCACTGTCAACACCAATGAGCACATCTACAAGGCTAGACAGTGACAAAGATGGAAAGAAAGTAGAGCAAAAGCTCTACAGAGGTATGATAGGTTCATTACTTTTTTTGACATCAAGTAGACCTGATATATTGTTTAGTGTATGCATGTGTGCTAGGTGTCAGGCAGACCCTAGAGAGTCTTGTTTAATTAGTGTTAACAGATTTTTAGATTTTAGCTAGAACCCATGATCTAGGATTATGGTATCCAAAATTATGTGAAATCAATTTAGTAGGATACTCTGATGCTGACTACGCTGGATGCAAGGTCGATAGAAAAAGCACCATTGGATGTTTTAATTTCTTGCAGGATGTCTGATCTGGTGGTCCTCAAAGAAACATAACTCAGTAGCACTTATCAACAGCTGAAGCTGAGTACGTGGCTGCTGGAAGCTGTTGCACACAACTCCTATGGATTAAACAACAACTTAAGGATTATGCATTACACATCAAGACAATTCCCATGCTATGCGACAACACCAGTGCAATTAATCTCACCAAGATCCAGTTTAGCACTCAAGGACAAACATATAGAGGTTAGATATCATTTTATTTATGATCATGTAGCCAATGGTAATATAGATATTTCCTTTGTTGGTACTCAAAATCAGTTAGCAGATATCTTCACAAAGGCCTACCTGAAGAGAGATTTATGTCTCTTAGAAGGGAATTAGGCATGTGTAATTTGTGATAGATTTATCTGTATGTAACTGAAATACTAATTATTTCAGAATAATAATTATTCTCTCCCCTGAATTTGAGCAAAATCCTTAAAGATTGCTTGCATCATAAATATCTGTGACGGTTCAGTTTTTGAAAGTATTGATTCATCTCGAACCTATCTCTTTTCTGTCGTTTTTTCGCATTAATGGTGCCATCTCCTCAAAAGTCACTTTAACTTTATCTGATAAAACCCAAAATATGTGCCATAATGATTCACCTCCCGCTCTCATCTCCCTCAACTTGCTGAGATGATAACCCCTATCGACTCCGACATCGACTCTGTGAGATTTCAAAGCTTCCATCCCCTCCCGTGAAAAAATTCCTGAGGGCTTTTGCTCCAATCTTCTTCACGACCTTCCAAAACCCTCGATTGCTCAAAACCATGGGGCTGGTTTGCTTTGCTCACCGCAGAGTAGCAGGGAATTTACAACTGTGAAGACGAAGATGTGCGGGAACAAGGCATTGCTATGCAAAGAATGAAGTGGACCAAGTTAGCGACTCTATCAGAGGTAAGTTTCCGGACCTGGTTAAAGCTTTTTATGTTTGCTTGAAGTATGAGGAAGATGGGTCCTTGACATCCATGGTCAAAGGACCCAGATTCACATCCATTATGCGCTGTTGGAGTCATTGTTTGAAGTTTCTACCCCGGCCATAGTGGGGTAGATAGTGTGGATATTCAAGCCAAAGGATTGGGAATCGTTGGTCCAGAATACATTTGAAAGATGGGAAGATTGACATCAATCAGTTGAACACATTCAACGATATTGCATTTCATTATTTGTCCAATTTTGGTTCCCAGGAGTGCCACCTTCTCCACCTGCACCAAGGCGGACTCCGACATGATGTTCTGGCCATTCAGAACAAGAGTATCACATGGCAGAAGTTATCTGGGAGCGGATGAAATTTGCAACTGCTCAAATTTGGGACAAGAAAAGTAAGCTGAATGTGTCCCTCCCATATGCTCACCTACTGACCAAGATACTCTAGCACTATGGGATTAATTGACTGGGGCAGTCTCTGAGAAATGGGTCAAGCTATTCGAAGCAGGAACTTAATAAAGAGTGGATTTTCTCTTGTGGCTGGAGTTTGGACCAAAACTTCGTAGCAGAGGGCGAGGCCATTATTGGCGAAGCCCTAGAAGTCCAAGAAGAGGCAACTCAAACAGAGGTAGCAACAACAGAACAGCAATTCCAATGTAGCAAGATGACCAGAAGGAAGTGCAGCAATCCAAGAGCAGCAGGAAATGGTCAGGGCCGAAATTCTAGTGGTTCAGGAAGACCATCAGCAACAGCAACAACAGAAGTCAATGTTGAGGTTCCTGCAGTCAGTGAAAGCAGGATTGAGGACATTCCTCTAGAGCACATTGAGCCCGTTGGGCAGGTTGAAGAGGTTGTCACCCCCCTTCCATGGTAGCTTCAGTCCTTAGAAGTGTGTTTGATTCCTGTCCCAGCACTCAAGGGGAGCAAGAGCAGTGACTGTAGAAGTCTGTCCAGAGACTGTGGCACTAGGCCACATTGAAGATGTTGTGATGGAAGAAGCTCCCATTTAGGGGGAGTAAGAAATTGTGTCTGAGATTGTGGCAGCAGGCCACAGTGAGATGTGTAGATGAAAGATGCTCCTATTCAGAGAGAGCAATCTGTTGAGAAGGAAGCACAGCCTCAGGGGGAGCACACTGCTAGTGCCCCTATTGATGACCAGTTTAGATAAAGTGTTTAAACAAGCCCTTTTGAATCAGAAGAATAAAATGTAAATATAGAGAATGTGGAGCCCGTTGCTAGGCCAAGTGAAAAAGAAAAGAAGTGGCTCCAAGATCCCTCTACTCACCAGGAAGCCAATCTGAAGCCTATTGCTGCAAGACTGGATGAACAAGGAAAACACTTTGCTCTGTCCAATCTGACATCGCATCAATTTTTATGAGCCAGAGCACTGCAGCTAAGGAAATGGGCATGATTAGAAATGCCTTTCGTTGGGTAAGAAGTGAGCTCCTCAGCATTAAAGAGTTTATAGCTGCTATTTCCGATATTTTGAAGGTGCAATCTCCTCCTGCAGCACCTGCCAGCAGCTCAGGGCCATCAGGGCCAACAGAGGATATGTCTGGGCCACCCGGGCCAGTGGAATTGGTGGTTGAGCCTGTCAGAGCAGAAGAACAAGCTGTAGCCTCTGAGCCCCCCAGTTATTCTCCTCTTCCAACTCTAGCCCCTCCTTCTCCACCATCATCCTCCCTAGCACCACCAGCCCCTACCACTTTCAAACAACCCATTCCAAGAACTATTTCCTCTCCTACACCATTTCCTTCCAGTCCTCCTCATCTCCTGCCTCCTCCACTCACATTCCTCCACCTCCTCCTTCTTTTGAGGTTCCTCCAGCCTCCTCATTAGCTGGAACTCCTCTTCTGGTCCTTCCTACTTTCGACCATCTAATGTTCCTTCTTCTAGAACTCATTCCTTCCTTCATCCTCCTACTCCTCCCTCTTTTATCTCTATTATTCCGGAGAGTGCTCAAATTGATGCCCCCTTCCTTAGGGACATCAAAGATGAATTTGAAGTAGCTATCCTCTGTTTATTTTTAAAGTTAGTACTCATGTTCATAGGACAGGCTCTTCTAGCCCTGTCCCTAAGAAAAGAAGACTAACTTCCACTCATTCAATTTCTTCTGAACCTTGCTATCCACCCCTTTGGTTTTCACTTACAGTAGATAATAAAAACAAACCGTTGTATAGAGAATTCCTTCAGAAAACTACCATTGCCACTCTCTTTGGTCTTCCAAATCTCAACTTAACAGACCACCTAAATATCATTCTCCCTCTCAATTCTCTATCAAAATATGAAAAATCCAAAATCATTTCCGTGGCTGAAGCCAAAACATATGAGTAATGGGCTCGCGGCCACAAGACCTATACAATAAGTTTCTGAATGCCAGGTCAACCAGGTTTCCTCCCCAGGATCACCCCTTGACACTCTCAGAATGGTTCCAAATTCTTCACAAGGACTTTAGCACCCCGGGAATTTTAATTACATAAAAATTCAAAATAAATGAAAATAAATATTTCCATAGTATCGGAGTATTTAAACATACGTATCATTATCGTATGTTCTAAAACACATCGGAAATTTTCATACAAATCATAAACGACCCTAACATTTTACTAAATGTTTCACAATGAAATTTGTTCCAAGAAAAATCGGATTAGCCAAGTTTAAAGTGTTTCGCGACGTATTATCGTAATTAATGAATAAGTCGAAAAATCATTATTACACGTACTTGGATGAGTCATAAAATTAAATAAAAATTATATACGGACATCAAATAATATCTCCTAATCACCCATCAAGGAATTTGGGTCAATACAAATCATTTGGGCTAGGTTTAAGAGTTATTGTGACCGATTATCCAAATTTGGAAACAAGTCGAAAAATCGTTAGCACGAAACCCGGCACGACAATAAATTAAATAATTATGTTGGAGAGACTTCCAACATTATATATTAATGACCCAATATCATAATGGGGCCAATGGACCATATGGCCCAAAAATCAATAAAGCTAGAATGCATGGAAATTCGTAACTCTAAATAAGCTGAAATTAGAAAGAAGTAATTAGAGTTGAATTGGGACGAGATATTGCATTCTTGGCAACCCAATTCGTGCTTAACTATGGGGGAGGTTTCCTAAAGCCTCACACACTCTAATGGAGGAAGAAATCCTCAATTAGGAAACTAACAAGCTAAAACCGCAACTCTTCTTTCTAGTTATAATAGGACTACTAAACACTTAGGTTGCTTAAATAATCTTCACCAAACCTTTGGGGATGAGTTTACATCTTGTTGGGGTCGTGTGGAGGAGTTCACGGTGGCTGGGGAGCAGGAGATCGTCACACCAATCGTTCTTCTTCCCCTTCTTGTTTGCAGCGACCTGCACAAACCGTCCACTTGAAGTCCACCAAAGTTGCATCAAACCATAACAAACTTGCAAGGCCTATACCCCTAGAAAGAGGGTCACGTATACATTCTAACCCTAGTGGAATGCCCAAATTCCATGCAGTATACATGGAGTATTATGTGTTTTCCTACAAGTGGTATGAACATGGGTTTTCTGGAAAAATGAGACTTCATCAACCCAAAAGTTAGGTTTTATTGGGGCAAACCTTAACATATCCTATATCAATGTGTAGAGAATCAAGTTAACTTTCGTTTCCCACTGGTTTCATCGAATTTCAATGAGTATATTTTGAATTATAAAAATTTTTCCAAGTCGCGCACTGTTAGGGCTTTCCCATTCTTTATATGTTGCATGTTTTTCAAGACCAAATTAGAGCAAACCCACAACATGAACATTTTGCTACTAGTTGTCCTCATCATGTCTTGTGTTGAATTTTTGTCTAAATGTCAATAGTTAGAGAGTTATAAGCATGGTAAGAGGGTCATTGCATGGAACTACATTCGGGTTACACTGGCTTTTACGTTGCGTTTGACTTGACTAAAGCCTGTCGAAACCATCCTTGTTATCTAATTATGATTTACTGGAAGCACCCATGCATGTCTAGGTTGGTTTAAAAAAAGTTTCGTGATATTTCATGCACTGTACAATTTGTTCTCTATTTTCGAAGCCCCCTGTGTCAATATAAGGCAGTCCTGGACCGCAATCCAAGAACATGTCTTTTCTCTATCGGATTCAAGCGCAACCTGTGCACGTGACGGCCGGATAGGCCGCGTTCTGAGGTCATGTTGCGACAGCAAACTCGTCGCGTTCTGAACACGAGGAGCGCCCCGTTGCTATCTCTCTGGTTGTTCTGACTGCCTTGTCGCACTCTTCACATCCCCTTGTCGCGTTCTGTCCCGACCCCGTCGCGACTCTTACATAGGTGCGTCGTGATCTCAAATTTTGCATGAAAACCACATATTTTTCTTGCAAATCTTACGGCTATACCTTTGGTCTATTTAATATGATATTTAGCGTGTAATTCACATGTCTTAGGTCTGATCATTGTATGATGGTTTATTTAATGGCCTAAAAGTGATTAACCTATTTAAAAAGCCTTAATTACATGAATATTATTATATTTGCTTTCTTAATGATATGATCATTCATGAAACTTGTGATTTACTCTTGTTACCATTGTAGCTTGATTTATATGATAATTATTATCTTAAAATCTTGTAAAGCCATGTGTAGTTAAATGCATTGTTCAATTCGCGCCATCATGTTAAGTGTTTTCCGCAGTTTAAAACCATGGTTTGTGGATTGAGATGCGTACATCACTACACACTTGAACTATAGGCAGCCTTTCTTGGAAATTTGGAAGCTCTCTACTGGTCATTCTCGAATCGGTAGACTAGTGAAATTTTCTCCAAGGCCTCCGTAATCTCCTCTGACCATCGATTCCCACATGGCCGACGAGTTGGTTGTACCATTGAAGTTCCCTAGAGATAGCGTGCACTTCCTTTCTATTCTAGTTCTCGTGAGTGTGATTCAATCTAGACTAAAGCCATTAATGTAAAAATTGAATTAAAGTAAATCGTACCGTTATGTTGCCAATTTATCTCTCGACCATTGTTCTCATGAAATCATGTTCAATTTACTTATTACTTGTTCTCATCATCATTGTGAACATGACATTACACATGCTTACATTTGAAACTCTCATTGGCCATTATTAATGACTGTGGTTATCTACATTTAAAATTTAAGTGAGATGCTGACCGGGCACGGAGAGTGTCCAAGGGCTCCAGTCTAGCCCCAATGACGGAGAGTCATAAATATACTGTTAACCATGGGGTATAATGATTACTGGCGTTGCATCTACGCTGGGAGTCGTGCGTGTCGTGTTGAATGATACATACAATACCCATACACGTGTCCTGGTGTACATTCCTGATGGATCTTTCTTGATGTACATTAGTGTCTAGGTGCTTGATTAGTGTTACATGATCGTGCTCGTGCGTGCTTGCTTGCTTGCGTGATATGGCCATCCTGCATTTAATGCAATTAGTGATATCTTGTGTTCTTGACATCAAGTGAAATCTTGCGTGCTTGTACAAAGTTATCTATTGCTAGTTCTATCTTTTTATATCCTTCTAGATCTCATTCTATCATGATCTCTCTATCTAGCTTGTTTCACGTATCATGTTTTAACGAGTTTCCTTCATACATGCATATCCAGACATTCATCGTGCTTACCTAGTTCTAAACTGTTATCACTTATATCATTGCCCGCACATTGAGATAAAATCCTAATGAGCTAGTTTGCTCATCCCCTACTTTTACCCAATCCAGGTGACTATGACATTCAAGAGGAATAGAAAGTCGAGGATGGGAATGCGTCCGAGTGAAGAGCGTCCCAACTATGAGTCTAGTTATAGTAGTTTGCTTTGAGTCTTAGACTCATGTAGTAGGAAGTGAGGAATAAATGTACTTTTCCTTTTTACTGAGTCTTAGTCCTGTAATAGTTTCCATTTGGAATACAATGAGTTGAGATTTGAATACAAGATTAGTTGAGTTCATTATTTGGGCCCTATTATGATGTATGTTGTTATACATTTAGTGCGTGCTAGCTAGAGGTTTATTTGCTGACTGTTCAATCTCGGGATATCGACTCGAATTATTCTGCATTATTAATATCCACTGCGTAATGCTCGGGACGTGACAGTTTAGTGGTATCAGAGCCTAGGAAAACCAAATAGGATATATGTCTCTGGAATAAGAGATACCTATGGAACCTAGGTCATAGAAATTAAATATAGTACCTGGTGAGAATGGGTAGATACTGGGAATATGTTAGAAAGAATTAAACACTACTACCCATTGACTTTTATAATGTATCTAGAGACATTAATTGTTTCCATCCTTTTCTCAATAACCCTCATAACTCATACACTCAACTGCAATGGCTCGCAACCAATGGCAAGCTATGCAAGAAACAGTAGCTAGATTGACTCAGGCCCTACAAAATGTGGCTCAGGTTGGAATCAGGCTGCTGCAGTTAGAAACGGAGCCACTTATCTACACGTAATTAGGAGTTTGGAGTTTGAACCCTACTCATCTCTGAGGATCCCCTGATCGGACGAAGCAGAGACTGGTGGAGAGATAGAAAGGATCATCCAAGTCATGCAATGCACTAATAGGGAAAAAGTGGTACTGGCCACTTTTCAATTCACTAAGTGTGGCCCGAGCATGGTGGAAGGCCACATCGGCCCACCTGCCTAATGTTGGCGAACTAGAGTGAGCCGGATTCCTGGAGATATTCCGGGGAAAGTATTTCTCTGAGAGAGTCAAGGAGAAGAAGGCAGCGGAGTTTGCCGCACTGAAGAGAAAGGAATGTCCGTGGCTGATTATGAGGCTCAGTTCTCGCGTTTTGCTGTGTATGCCACATTTGTGGGAACTGAAAGACTTAAGGCACATTGGTTCATGGATGGGCTCAGTCCCATGTTCATTGAAAGGCTCGGACCACACAACATTCAAACTTTCACTGAGATGGTCCAAAGAGCTCAGCTGGTAGAAGACACCATGGCCAAAGTAGAGGGCATGAGGGGCAAGGACAACTCCAAGCCAGTCTCCGTCAAGAAGGGAGCACCTAATATTGCTCCAACTTTTCGTAACAACATGTCAACAACAATAACAAGAGGCCGAATGCCGGAAGAGATGTTGCTGGAGAGAAGAGAGTCAAGTGGAAGGTAGGCAGTTGGCTGAAAACTACAAATTATGTGATAAATCGGGGCATTGAGCTGATGAATGTTGGAAGAAGCTCGGGGCGTGCTTGAAATGCGGAGGTCGTGACCACCATATTCCTGATTGTCCTATGCTGAAGGACTAGCTAGGTAGATCCCAGAATGTACCACGGCGTCAGGGACGCCTTAATGCTGTCATAGAAGCTGATCTACCCAAGGAAGGGGGTATGGTGGATGGTACCATTTTCATACACTCACAACCTGCATTTGTGCTTATTGATGCTGGAGCTGCATATTCATTTGTTTCCACCACATTTGCTGCAACTCTACCTGTCAAACCTGTACCCTTGAAATCAAGATCACTGTAGCCTCTCACTAGGCTCAAAATCCGAACTCACTCACTACTTGCCAAAATGTGAAACTATAATTGGAGGACACAATCTCCTTGCCGACCTTATCTGTTTAGATATGAAGGGATATGATGCCATTTGGGTGTCGATTGGCTAATTGAATATGATGCCAATATAAACTATCGCCATAGGAGTCACTTTCAAAAGACCAAACCTTCCAACTCTGTCACTACTTGGCACCGGTTATCACAAACAACACTATCTTCATATCCTCCTGAAAGGCTTCTAAGCTGATCAACCAAGGTTGTGATGCTTTCCTAGTTTCAGTCTTGGCAACTGAAAAGAAAAAAACCACCCTAGAGGACATTCCAATAGCCAAAGAATCCTGACGTATTTCCAGAGGAATTACCTGGTATACCACCTGAGCGGGAGGTAAACTTCACCATTGAGTTACTCCCTGGGGCAGCCCCTGTTTCAAAGCCCTGTATCGCATGTCCCCTATTGAATTGCAGGAGTTGAAGAGACAGATCCAAGAATTGCTAGATCAGGTTTTATCAGGCCAGCACATCCCCATGGGGATCACCAGTGCTATTTGTCAGGAACGGATGGGACAATGAGGCTATGCATTGATTACCGTCAGTAAACAATGACATAAAGAATAAGTATCCACTGTCTCGCATGGATGAGCTGTTTGACCAGATCTCCGGTGCACAATATTTCTCCAAGATAGATTTAAGATCAGGCTACCATCAACTAAGAATAAAGGAAGAAGATATTCACAAGTCTGCATTCGGAGTAGATATGGTCACTATGAGTTCGTTGTCATGCCGTTTGGTTTAAAAATGCTCCAGCGGCTTTCATGCAACTATGAACAATATTTATAGACCATACTTCGATCAGTTTATAGTGGTGTTCATTGATGACATCCTTATTTACTCCAAATCCAAAGAAGAACATGAGGAACACTTGAAGGTTGCTCGGCAAGTGCTCAGAGATATCAACTCTATGCTAAACTTAGTAAGTGTGAATTCTAGATGGAGGACGTGTCTTTCCTTGGTCACATCATATCCAAGGAGGGAATCTCTATGGCCCCATCTAAGGTAGAGGCGTTAAAGAACTAGGAAAGGCCGACAACTGTGTCAGAGATTAGAAGCTTTCTGGGTTTAGCCAGTTATTATCGTCGCTTCATTAAAGATTTCTCAATGATAGCAGTACGCATTGACCAGGCTTACCAGGAAGGAGAATCCATTTGCATGGACTGAGAATGTGAAGAAAGTTCAGGGCATTGAAAGAGCCCTTACCCCAGCACCCGTACTGACCCTGCCAGATACGGGTATTTTGAAGTATACACCGATTCATTCGGGATCAGCCTAGGCTGTGCGCTGATGCAAAATGGGAAAGTTATATGCTATGCGTCAAGACAATTGAAGAAGCACGAGGATAATTATCTTGTACATGATCTGGAGCTAGCTGCTGTAGTCTTCGCCTTGAAGATATGGAATCATTATCTATATGGTGAGAAATTCATTGTGTTTTCTCACCATAAAAGCTTGAAGTATTGTTTTCTCAGTAGTACTTGATATGAGACAGCGGAGGTGGTTGGAGTATCTCAAAGACTTCGACTTCACGATACAATATCATCTAGGAAAAGCAAATGATGTGGCAGAAGCTCTAAGCAGAAAGCTAGTGATCACATTGTCATGTTTAATGGTGGACGAATGGAAGTTGTTGGAGGACTTCGCCAATTAAATATTGATGCTGACATTAAAGAGAAGGATGCCGTGTTGCTAGTGTTAGGGCACACCTACACTATTGGAGGACATCAGAACACTCCAAGACAATGACCCTGTACTTGTGGAGATTAAGGCTAATCTAGACCAGAGGCGGATTTCTCATTACTGAAGATGGAAGACTATTGTTCGGGATCGAGTCTGTGTACCCGACCATTCAGAGACAAAGAAAATTATCATGGATAAGGCTCACAAGGCCAGTATACCATTCATCCTGGAACTACCAAAATGTATCAAGATTTTAAAGAAGCTTTTGGGGCCTAATATAAGTGAGAGTTGTAGGCCGATGCTTAACATGTCAAAGGGTCAAGGCAGAACACTTGCGACCCGCAGTAAACTCGAACCCTAGAAATCCCGGCATGGAAGTGGGAAGGCATAGGGATGGACTTTATTTCGGACTACCCAAATCTAAGGTGGTTCGATGGTATCTGGGTTATAGTGACCGCTTAACCAAGTCAGCTCACTTCTTGCCAGTGAAGAATAATGGTCAGTAGATGTGGTGGCTGCATTATATGTGAAGGAAATAGTCAGATTACATGGAGTACCGGTGTCTATCATGTCTGATAGAGACCCTAGGTTACATCCCACTTTTGGAAGGAATGCACTATTCTTGGGATCTAAACTAAACTTTAGCATGGCTTTCCACACAGACAGATGGTCAGACGGAGAGAACCAACCAGGTGATCGAAGATATGCTTAGAGCATGTGTCCTAGATTTTGGTGGTAGCTGCATGAACACTTACCTCTTGTGGAGTTCGCCTACAATAATAGCTAGAAGATACCATTCAAATGGCACCATTTGAAGCACTCTATGGCAGGGTTGCCGATCTCCAATATGGGGTATGAAGTTGGCGAAAAACAAATGCTAGGACCAGAGATGATAACGAAAACCACAAAATAGGTAAAGCTTATTAAAGAAAGAATGGCAGTGGCGCAGCAAAGACAAAGGCATATGCAAATAATAGAAGAAGAGACCTGGAGTTTCAGGTTGGTGAGCATGTATTCTTAAGTGCCTCCAGGCCGTGGGATCAGGCGTTTGGCATTAAAGGCAAGTTGTCACCAGGTTTGTCGGCCTTTTGAAATCCTTGAAAGAGTTGGCGAGGTGCATATCGTCATGCTTTACCACCATAAATGGATGGAATACACAATGTGTTCCACATATCCATGTTGAAAAAGTACGTACGGATCCGTGGCATGTCATAGAATATGAGCTCCTGAATTCAACAACGACGGAACCATATCAAGAGAAGCCAATTAAGATCGTGGACCAGGAACTGCGCCAATTAAGGAACAAGATCATCCCCTGGTAAGTGTTAGATGGAATCAACGCATGGATGACGACGACACGTGGGAAACCGAGGAAGCAATGCGCAAAAGATACCCGAGCTATTCACAAGTAATTACGCCTCACTTGTACAATAACATTCTATACATGATTTGGGGACCAAATTCTCTATGTGGGGGAGGGTGTAGCACCCCGAGAATTTTAATTACATAAAAATTCAAATAAATAGAAATAAATAATTTCATAATATAAGTATTTAAACATATGTATCATTATCGTATGTGCTAAAACACATCGAAAAATTTCATACAAATTATAATCGACCCCAAACATTATTACTAAATGTTTCACAAAGAACTTGTGCCAAGAAAAATCGGATTAGCCAAATTTAAAGTGTTCGTGACTTATTATCGTAATTCATGAATAAGTCGAAAATTCATTATTACACGTACTTGGATGAGTCATAAAATAAATACAAATCATATACGACTTCAATAATATCTCCTAATGACCCATCAAGGAATTTAGGTCAATAAAAATCATTTGGGCTAGGTTTAAGAGTTATTGTGACCATTATCCAAATTAGGAACAAGTCAGAAAACCGTTAGCACGAAACCCGGCACGACAATAAATTAAATAAATATGTTAGAGAGACTTCCAACATTATATATTAATGATCAAATATCATAATTGGGCCAATGGACCACATATGGCCCAAAATCAAATAAAGCTAGAAAATACATGGAAATTCGTACTCTAAATAAGCTGAAATTAGAAAGAGGTAATTATAGTTGAATTAGGAAGAGATCTTGCATTCTTGGAAACCCAATTCGTGCTTAACTATGGGAGAGGTTTCCTAAAGCCTCACACACTCTAATGGAGGAAAAATCCTCAAATTAGGAAACTAACAAGCCAAACCGCAACTCTTTTTTCCTAGTTAGAATAGGACTCCTAAACACTTTGGTTGCTTAAATACTCTTCGCCAAACCCTTGGGATGAGTTTACATCTTGTTGGGATCGTGTGGAGCAGTTCTTGGCGGTTGGGGAGCAGGAGATCGTCCACACCAAGCCGTTCTTCTTCCCCTTCTCGTCTCCTGCGACCTGCACAAACCGTCCACTTGAAGTCGACCAAAGGTGAGTCAAACCATAACCAAACCTTGCAAGGCCAATACCCCTGGAAATAGGGTCAGGTCTACGTTCTAACCCAAGTGGAATGCCCAAATTCCATACAGTATACACGGAGTATTAAGCATTTTCCTACAAGTGGTTTGAACACAGGTTTTATGGAAAAATGGGACTTCATCAACCCAAAAGGTAGGTTTTCTCGGGCCAAACCTTAACATATCTTATATCAATGTGTAGAGCATCAAGTTAGATTTTGTTTCCCACTGTCATTGAATTCAATGAGTATATTTTGAATTATAAGCATTTTGCCAAAGTCGCGCACTGTTACGGCTTTTCCTGTTCTTATATGTTGCATGTGATTCAAGACCGAATTAGAGCAAACCCACAACATCAAAGTTTTTCTACTATTGTCATCGCCATGTCTTGTGTTGAACGTTTTGTCTAAATGTCAATTGTTAGAGTGTTATAAGCATGGTAAGAGGGTCACTGCATGAAACTACGTTTTCGGGTTGCACTTGGCTTTTACTTTGTGTTTGACTTGATTAAAGCCTGTCGAAACCATCCTTGTTTCTAATTCCGATTTTCTGGAAGCACCCTTGCATGTCTAGGTTGGTTTAAAAATATTTTGTGATTTTTCATGCACTGTACAATTTGTTCTCTATTTTCGAAGCCCCCTGTGTCGTATAAGGGAGTCTGGACCGCAATCAAGAACATGACTTTTCTCTGTCGGATTCAGCGCAGACCCTGTGAACGCGATGGCCCGATAGGCTGCGTTCTGAGGTCTTGTCGCGACAGCAAACTCGTCACGTTCTGAACGCGATGAGCGCTCCGTCGCTATCTCTCTGCCTATTCTGACTCCCTTGTCACATTCTTCACATCCCCTTGTCGCGTTCTGTCCGACCCCCTTCGCGACCTTACTGTGGTCATCGCGATCTCAGAATTTTGCATGAAACCCCACTTATTTTTCTTACAAATCTTGCCGCTATACCTGAGGTCTGTTTAAATATGATATTTAGCGTTTAATTCACATGTCTTAGGTCTGATCATTGCATGATGGTTTATTTAATGGCCTAAAAGTGATTAACCCATTTAAAAAGCCTTAATTACATGAATATTATATATTGCTTTCTTAATGATTTGATCATTCATGAAACTTGTGATTTACTCTGTACCATTCTAGCTTGATTTAAATGATAATTATTATCTTAAAATCTTGTAAACCCATGTGTAGTTAAATGCATTGTTCAATTCGTGCCATCATGTTAAGTGTCTTTCGCAAGTTTAAAACCATGGTTTGTGGATTGAGATGCGTACATCACTACACACTTGCACTGTTAGGCAACCCTTTCTTGGGAATTTGGAGCTCTCTACCGTCATTCGAATCGGTAGACTAGTGACCTTTTCTCCAAGCCTCCGTAAATCTCCTCTGACCATGGATTCCCACATGGCCGACGAGTTGGTTGTACCATTGAAGTTCCCTGGAGATAGCAGCACTTCCTTTCTCTTCTTATTCTCGTGAGTGTTATTTACAATCTAGACTAAAGCCATTAATGTAAAGATTGAATTAATGTATAAATCGTACCGTTATGTTGCCAAATTTATCTCTCGACCATTGTCTCATGAAATCATGTTCAATTTGCTTATTACTTGTTCTCATCATCATCGTGAACATGACATTACACATGCTTACATTTGAAACTCTCATTGGCCATTATTAATGACTGTGGGTATCTACATTTAAATTTAAGTGAGATGCTGACCGGGCACGGCGAGTGTCCAAGGGCTCCAGTCTAGCCCCAATGACGGAGAGTCATAAATATACTGTTAACCATGGGGTATAATGATTAATGGCGTTTCCATCTGCGCTGGGAGTCGTGCGTGTCGTGTTGAATGATAGATACAATAACCACATACAAATGTCTTGGTGTACATTTCTTGATGGATCTTTTCTTGGTGTACATTAGTGTCTACGTGCCTGATTAGTGTTACATGATCATGCTCGTGCGTGCTTGCTTGCTTGCGTGATATGGCCATCCTGTATTTAATGCAATTAGTGATATCTTGTTTCTTGACATCAAGTGAAGGCTTGCGTGCTTGTACAAAGTGATCTATTACTAGTTCTATCTTGTTATAATCTCCTTCTAGATCTTGTTCTATCATGATCTCTCTATCTAGCTTGTTTCATGTATCATGTTTTAACGAGTTTTTCTTCATACATGCATATCATGACATTCATCGTGCTTACCTAATCTAAACTGTTAATGACTTATATCATTGCCCGCACATTGAGATATAAATCATACTGGGTTAGTTTGCTCATCCGTACTTTACCCAATCTAGGTGACTATGACCTCAAGAGGAAGAGCAAGTCGAGGATGGGAATGCGTCCGAGTGAAGAGCGTCGTAACAATTAGTCTAGTTATAGTAGTTCCTTTGAGTGTTAGACTCATGTAGTAGGAAGTGAGGATAAATGTACTTTTCCTTTTTATTGAGTCTTAGTCCTGTAATAGTTTTCCATTTGGAATACATGAGTTGAGATTTGAATACAAGATTAGTTGAGTTCATTATTTGGGCCCTACTATGATGTTGTTATACATTTAGTGCGTGCTAGCTAGAGGCTTATTTGCTGACTATTCACGTCTCGATATCGACTCGAATTATTCTGCATTATTAATATCTGCTGCATAACGCTTGGGACGTGACAAGGACACCTGGGCTCCATTTGTTCAAAAGGAGATCAAGATGCTCAGGTACTTTCAAATGATCAATAATTATCGATATCTCAATAATTAACCTGAGGTTCAGCTTGGCCAATTCCGGCAAGCTATTCATATCTTGGTTCTCATGATGCTCATACCAAAGCCACCAGGGTTGATTTTGCCACCTTAAAGTGGCCTGATGTAGTCTTTCTCCCTGCTCTTCATTATCTAGTCATGGACTCCAATGGTGGATCCATCATCTTTTGAGCGTTTTGCCCGTCATGGGGAGAATTCATGTGCAGAAAGGTAATCTGGTTGCATTCAATAGATTCTTGTTCAGAGAGTACCATCAGGGCCACATAAATGTAGATGTTCTTGCCCCTCTCTTGTCAGAATGTAAGAGGTTATCCCCAGTAGATTGGGCCAGATTCTACCCTCTTTCTTCTCAACAGCTTGATGATCTGAATGCCTCTCAGGTCAAATCAATAAGCCTCCTGTCTCAGCTGATGAATTTCAGGACATGAACTCCATTCACATTGTTCGAGATCCATTTGCAACATGGGTTGAGAGATACAAGGTTTATGTAGCCTGAGACTAGAACTGAAGCAGAAGTAGATTTATTATCCAGTCTTCATTGATCAATTCCTCTCCTGCACCAGCTTTGGGAAAACAAGTCATTACAAAGTTTCCTTTGATAGAGACCGCTATGCTCAGTTCTAGAAGAGCAGTGAGACCATCATCTCCAGAGGATGGTTCCTGTCATGGGGCCTTCCTATTCTGTAGCTTGTGGGGTCTTTAGGCATTCTTTGAAGAGCAGGAACTTAAGGCTTGGGAAATCATTTCTCACCATGCCTCTCTTCTGTCTCCTGCTTCTACCTTCTTGTACCCCCTTAGAGTAATACACACAACATCTTTGCCTCACATTTATCTTTTCTCATGCTTTCTATTCTCATCTATATATATTTTTGCTTAAATGACAAAAGAAGGAGAAAAATAAACATTCTTAAATATATTCTTTAGATTTCATTAGCTCATTTTGCTTAGACCTATTTCAGAATCATTGTGTTTATGTTATGTTTGTCATCACCAAAAGGGAGAGATTGATGATCAGTTCATCCCCATGTAATTAAATAAATTACATATCTATTTTGGTGATTAACAAAACTCAAATAAGTATGATCTAACAAATTTTTATGAAGCTTAAGCACAGGAAACAAATCAGGCATGAATCAATAATTAAGTAAGTATTTCATAGCATTTGAAAGTACATAGCATGTAATTTTTCTAAGTACACATCGACTTCCTATGTGTTATAACGATTTCATTAGAGTCATAACGATTCCCACATTTCTATTGATTTCATCTTCACAAGGATTTAATAAGTATCATACTACCGATTTTGGCTTCATAACGATTTCGATCTCACAACGATTCACTAAGCCTTCATAATGATTTCGATCTCAGATGATTTGCTAAGTGTTCATAACGATTTCGATCTCACAACGATTCGCTAAGTGTTGATAACGATTTCGATCTCACAACGATTCGCTAAGTGTTCATAATGATTTTGATCTCACAACGATTCGCTACGTGAGCATAACGATTTGCTCTCACAACATTTTCTAAGTGAGCATAACGATTTTGATCTCACAACCGATTCGCCAAGTGAGCACAACAATTTTCTCTCACAACATTTGCCTTCATACCGATTCGATAAGTTCCACATCGATTTGGTCTTCATAACGATTCGATAAGTTACAACAACGACCTGGTCAGTATAACGACTCAATAAGTTACACTACGATTTGCTTGCTGTAACGATTCGATAATCACAACAACGACTTGGTCTATGTAACGATTCGATAAAGCAAAACAACGATTTGATCACTACATCGACTCGATAAGTGAAACAACGATTGGTTATAACAACTCATTCATAACGACTTGCTCATAACGATTTGCTTATACTCTCATAATGATTTGTCTCTACAACGATTTGGTTATGATTGTATAATGATTTGTGTTCACAAAGATTTGTTTATAAAGTGCAACGATTTACATAAACAACGACTCATTCCATAACGATTTCATTAGTCATACTCATAACGATTTCATGAGTTATAACGACTTGATATTTAAACATATTTCAATTTTTTTGAAAGTCAAAAGTCTTCCCTCGCTTTTCTCCGATATCCATGCATTTATTATGACTGAACATTTCACTGCACAATGCATGCACAGACATCTTCTATTTCGATGCTTATATTAGAAACATCTTTTTGGAAAACAAATTGATATTTCTATTTTGATGTATATTCGTTCTAACGTTGACCGATAACAAGAGACAGCATAGCTATCTATCATTTAGCATTTATTGTATGCAGGTCTCTGATAGCGTAACAGTTGACAATGTTGGACAAAATGGAAGATGAAGGATATCCAGAAAGATCTTCTCCTTGCATGCGTTGAACGTAAGAACCGTTGACTGGAAGCTCTACAATACCATGCAGTCTAACGTATACCAAAGCTAGAGACATCGAACCAATCAACGGCTACTTCCTCAAGAGAAGATATAAATACAAGACTCAAGACTCTTGGAGATAACTTTTGAGGAAGAACTTTTGAAACGATCAACTGATAGAGAAGCGTTTAGCCAAACAGTCTTAGAAGAAAGCCTCTGTCCATTCCAATCCTTGTAGCTCTTGCTCTCTATGTCTTTTAGAGAGCCTTTTGAGTTCTGAGATACTCACCTTTGTAGATCTTTCTCTCAGTCTCAGCCTCAGATCTGATACTTGTTCCAAATCAGGTCTAGGGGCATTTTGCCTTTATTCACACTCACGTGTAGTTCCTCTTCTGGGGTGAAGAGAGGACCTGTTGAAACAGGTGGTTTTATTCCTTCGTGTTGAAGGAAGACCTGGGTTCCAGGGTTTTGTATTCCTCTTTGGTGAAGAAGAGAAGGTCAGCTGCGTCTGGATGTGTAAGTGTCCTTGAGGGGGACTGTACCCTTGGGTAGTGGAATCCTAGGTTGTTGCTCAGAGACTGGACGTAGGACTCCTTTGGAGAGGAGGTCTGAGCAAGGATAAAATCCTTGTGTATTGCGGTTGCTTGTTTGTGATTGTTGTTTTCTTTACTAGTAACCTATAGTCAAACGTAGTGTTTTGTGTGAACATTTTTGTTGCAGGTTTAGATAATCATATTTTAAGAATCCTATTCCCCCCCCCCTCTGGGCTTGCTAGCTAGGCAACACTTAGTTGGATCTACAGATACACCTTCTCCCGAAATAACATGCCCCAAGAAATGGACTTCCTTCATCCAGAAGTTGCACTTACTGAATTTAGCATACGCTTGTGCTCCATCAAGATTCCAGCACAATCCTCAAATGCTCTCGATGAGTCTCTTCATCAGGAGAGTAAATTAGCACATCATCAATGAAGACTACTACAAAAGAATCCAATACTGCGTAATTACCCTGTTCATCAAGTCCATGAAAATTGCTAGAGCATGGTCAAACCAAAGGGCAAGACTAGGAATTCATAATGACCATATCTCGTCCTAAAATACGTCCTAAGAGAATCTTCGGGCTTAATTCGGAGTTGATGATAGCCAGAATGAAGATCGATGTTAGAAAAACACCGAAGCTCCACGCAACTGGTCAAACAAATCATCAATACGAGGTAAAGGGTACCTGTTCTAGATAGTCACCTGGTTGAGCTTGCGGTATCAATACGCAGCCTCATCGACCTATCCTTTTACTTCACAACGGGTACAGGTGCTCCCCATGGTGAAACACTCGGTCAGATAAAACCCTTATCAAGTAATTTTTGCAGTTGCTTTCACAATTCTGCCAATTCTGCTGTGTCATACGATAAAGAGCAATAGAAATAGGTGTTGTGCCAGGAACTAACTCAATGCCAAACTCATCTCCCTTACAAAGGGCAAACCAGACACATCCTTGGAAAGACATCGCTGAAATCTCAAACAATGTCAATATCCTCCACAAACAAACCTTCTTCGAATCTTCGGACACAACCACACTAGAAAGAAAACCATTACAACCTTGCTCAACATCCGAGCTGCCTTAAGAGCAGAAATCACACATTTACCCCCAACATGTTCTTGGGTAAGCCGTGAACAAATTCCTCCTTACCAGGGATCCAGAAAATAATAATCCTCCTCCTGCAATCCATAAAAGCATAGTGCTCCTTGAGCCAGTCTAAGCCCAATATAGCATCATAATCCTTCATCTTCAGCAAATAGAAAGTACCAGGCAAAACCCGCTCCTCAATATTCACATGAAGAGAAGAAAAACACTGCTCAATCCTTATAGTCCTGGATGGAGTATGAACGGACAAGGGAATCTCCAACTCTTCGGAACCAACCAGTCTCCTCCTTCATCAAAACCTTCGCAAACCTCTCAGAATAAAGCTATGCGTAGCACCAGTATGGAACAAACTTGAGCATGCATTCCCATAATCAAATCATACCTTCTATGGCTGCTCTACCAAACTCTGTATCGTCTCTCGCCAAAGCGAACACTCGAGCTTGAGCCCTCAGTCTCCCTGCTGCTCTCGATTCCAGTCTAGTTGCTGCTGGTGCTGCTGCCGCTGTAGTCTGCTGCGCCATCTTTGGACAATCTCTGATCTTGTGGTTCTTGTCACCACACCTCAGCACCTCCCAGTAGTCACCCAATAGACCTCTCCTCTTTGACGCTTCATACACTGACACAAGGGCTTTTCTACAACTTTGTCTCCGCCTGGTGTCGGTGCAGCCACTCTCGCTGGTACCACTGCTCTCTGCTGAAAAGCTGGGGCCTTCTTCTTTCTGTCCTGCCACTGAAATGCTGATCCTGGCCTCTTCAAAGAAGCCCTCTTCTCCTCTAGGTACACCTCCAACTTTGCCTCTTGCATGCAAGCTGCTGACAAAGCCTCCTCCATGGATCGATGCCCTAAAGCCACTAGTCTAGTCCTCAGGGATAGCTTCAACCCCATAATGAACTTCTTTACTTTCCTCCGCTCATCTGCCACAATGTGGGGTGCATACTTAGACAGCTCTGCAAATCTAGACTCGTACTCAAGCACACTCATTGACCCCTGGGTCAATGTTAGAACTCCTGCTGCTTGCGATCCTGCACATGCTCAGAATGTACTTTGCCCTGAACAGACGGACGAACTCACCCATGTAACCTCCATAGCTCCATCTCCAAACTGTGTGCATAGCACTGACGACCACCACACATCGACACGCTGCTACAAAGAAGGTAATACCTCTAAGGGTGCCCACAATAACAAACATAAATCTTCTTAACCATTCTTTACCTATAGCATATGTGTAGCTAAAGTCACCCTCTCCTCTCCACGCATCGGATGGCACGAAAGATCTTCTTCGTCTCCCGAAGCCACTCTCCGCCAAGATGGGATCACTCTCCCCCTTAAAGAAAGGTGGGGTCATCCTCCTGAACCTCTCCATCATAGACACTCCTCCAAAGCCTGCCTCATGAGCAGGTGTCTGTGCCTACATCCAAGTCAAGCTCTTAGATTAAATCTTCCATTTACACCTTGAATACACTTCTTATCTACCAACCTAAACCTGCACTTGCACCTGCAAAGCCGTTGTCATCTGAGCCTGAGTCTGCATCGCGTGCAACAATCCTTGCATTAATGCTCCATAATCCACAGTGGTGCCGGGGGTGGCAAATGTATGCCTGTCTGGTCCTGCACCTGCTAAGCTGGAGCCTGAGAACCTCCTGCTGACTCATCACCCTAGGTCGGACCAGCTCCTCTACGTCCATGAGTCGCCATAGTCTGCAAAGCAAGCATCATTATATAACATCTTATTCTACATAAATCTTGGACTAATTCTTTATGCAGACCTAAAATATGAACCAATGTTGATATTTCATTTATGTACATGCTCAACCTGGAACGCTTTGATACAAATCTCTGTAACACCCCTCTTAGACCAAGTACATTTATTCCAACTCACATTCGATCTAATAGAGGTATTACTGTGGAAGATATCAAACAATAGACGATAAAGATTGAGACATACATAAATGTCAATTTAATTCCAACAATATGCAACGAAATATGGAACCAAATACTTTGGATCAACATCATATTCAAATGTTAAGTCTAAAGCCTAAAAAAGATAACAATAGTCCAAATTATTACAATCCATAATTCCAAATGCATAAATTAGAGATACATAATTTCCTCCACATACATAGTCACTCTAGTACTCTCAAGCAAATCACTAACCTCCACGTCCTCACGCTCCGAGTCAGTGTGCACTAACTCTTGGTTATCATCTGTGTCTCCTAAAATGTTAAGCAAGTATGAGTCTACAAGACCCAGCAAGTCACATGAAAGACAGTTCAAGATACTATGTATATAATAGATTAAAACATGGTAACATATATATCATTCACATCCTTGATATCTTATAACTTGTCCTACTAACATGGTTCTAAGTCATTTGGCAATCAATCTGTACATAGCATGTCTAATTATCTTGGAAATAAACATTTCATGCAATGCATATAGTCATATCTTATATTCTAACAACTGAACTAACATGTACCTATGCATAGCATACAATCAAATTTTCATGGTATATGCTTATTATCATGCAACATGTAAACACTTTCAAGTAAATCTTTAATTTTCATTATGTCATATGCAACTAGTTTTCATGTAGCATGTAATCATTTAAACATGTAGTAATTATTTCATATAACAAGTGTCATGTAGTTCATGTAGCATGTAAACAAAGGACATGTGGATCATGTAGTATGTAACATGTAGACATTTATCACGTAATCATGTAGTTTGCCAAGACATAGTTCACACTATTATAGAGATCATGTAGTCATATAGTCATTCACTTATCACCTAGGCAAAGCAGTGATGAAGTCATGGTCATTGCGCAATACCGGGGAAAGCTCTTCCTACCTTAACCAGTAGAACTTGTCTACCTCCAAGATTTCAATCCGTTGCTTGCGGATTCAGTAGGTCATTTCATATAGTTGAACCATTACCATAGGGGCATTCCATGGTGTAGTTCCTTGTAGGAAATCTCTATCATAGTAGTGTCTTATTGGCCAATTTATTTCAAATTATGCATTAGCATGTATGCAATCATACAATTTACATTTCATATAATTCTATCATGCTCTTTCATGCCTTAAACATAATTTATCAAGTTATTATACAATATCATGCAATCAGTTTTTCCTTAGTTTCTAAAATCAACCATACTGTGCAACAGTAACCTATCATGGTACTACTTGATCTCATTCATTCATGTACATATATTCTCATGAAATAATAAATCTATGTGCATCTTCCCTTTAGAATTCATAACCTATGTACAAAAGTCTAAAAAATCCCAACTTTTGATAGTAGTTCTGTTTCTGATCATATCATGCACATACAAAATTTCATAATTTTCTGATCTCTGTAATTATTTTTCATGAACATTCTTTGAAATTCTGAATTATTTAACATGATAAAATAGTGATCAAATCATGCAAATTTACACGCAAGGATTAATACAGTGGATCTATAGTACTAATTGTGAGGGTGTTTTCCTGTTTGGGCCGAAGCCAAATGGGCCTCCACTTAAAGAGGGAAGACGGTCGCCGTGCGGACAGACACCGGCAACACTAGAACAGGATCAGGGGCCCAATTGAAGAACCGGGGAGAACCTTCCGATGCTTAAGTCAATGCAGCACTAAAGAAGCTTGAAGGAACGAGGTTCTCGGTGTGTGCGCGCGAAGGCTAGTGTGAGTCAGATCACGTACCTTTGCATGGAGATCACCTAGGCCTTTTATAGGCGAAGCTGTCGAAGGGGTGCGGGGAAACGTCCCCCAACGGTTACCGAAAAGGGCACGCCAGTTGGCACCCTTGGCGGAAGTTATGCGTTGAGACCCCGTTGAGGGACCCTGTAGTTAACACACCACTTGATCGTGGGGCGCATGCCGCGTCGTGGCCGTACCGTCGCTGATTGGTGATGGACTTTACTGCTCCTCATGTTTGGGAGGTACCGAGCAGGGGGACTATTCAGTAGCTGGACCGCCTGCTCGGTGCTTGGAGTTGACGAAGTTAAGGCATGCTTCGAGCCAGTGCTGTTCAGCAGGAGATGCCTGGGCCACACAGCTTATAGGGTGTTCGGAGATCACCCTTGGGGCCTGAAGATGCCCTGCTCGGGGCTCATGCTCGGAGTCAGCAAGCTGCGATCGAGGACGCATGGCGCCTGGCGAGGAGTGTCGTGTCGGGCTGTACTAGGCCATGATGTGCCCTAGGGGTCTAGGTGGTTAGAAATAACCACCACACTTGCCCCCCGCGCCCTAGAGTTGGCTCGAGAACCGAAGCGCTCGAGGGCGGAAGTCTGCTCAAACGTCTTTCTGACATTAATGTGATGCCGACCTCGACGTCCAAACGCGGCGAGGCGAGGACATTCGATGTTCCTCTTCGAGGTGAGAGGAATCTCATGATGACGGGCATGTTCATGCCAGGAGCTTCACGCGGTACACCCGAACGTTTGCTTAGAGTGGGGGAAGCGTCATTTTGGCTCGTCGAATTTCGCGTCACCTTTTCCTTATAAGTAAGAGGTGGGGCGAAGGTGGGAGTCTGCCTTCAACCCATTTTGAAAAGCTCGCTTGCCCCCCAAGTCTTCTCATCATCTTCATCCTCGCGTTCCTCCGTTGTCTCCTTCGTTTTCCGTTTCTACTGTTTTCGTGATGGCATCCAAGGGAAAGGCTGTCGTGGTTACCGAAGTGAGCGGCGTGACGCCGGCGGGAGCTCAAGGGCCAAGGTGCTGCCACTACGAAGCCTCCGGAATGCATTCAGATCAGCGACGATTACGAAATCGTCATGGCAAAGGAGGAGGAGTCGCACCTGCTGAACAAACCAGGTTGCTTCACCCTCTCCGTCAACCATATAGAAGCAGGGTTCTGGCTGCCATTGCCGGAAGTGGCGAAGGCATTTCTAAACAGATGGGAATCACGCCCATCCAGCTCACGCCCAATTGATGGAGGACAATATGCATCATCTGCATCGTCTACTGACTTTGGAAGGTTCGCGGCTCCACGGAGGTCTTCTAGGCTCAGTTCGGCCTCGCCAACAGGGGCCAGCGTTTACTATACCGAGCATCGCGTAGATAGGATGCAGATCGCCTTGTCGAAGAAGCATTCCAACAACAAGGTTGGATGCACAGACTCTTCTTCGTCAGGCGTCGCGACGGTGTGCCAGAGTTTGGTTTTCTAACCAGAATCCAGACCCTAAGGAAGGATGCTTATCCCTTCCTAATCCAAGACAAGGCGAAAGCTTCAGATAGCTTGAACCGATCTGCCGTGCGGAACGGAGATTTTATTTGACGGAATTCCAACTCGTCGAGCATGGTTTGAGCAGACCATGGAGTAAGTATTCAAACATGCCCTGTTTGTTGGTCCGTCAGGGGGCTGTTTTTTTGATGATTTCCTTTTCTTTTTTGCCAGCTGCTAAGCAATTATCCACTGGTCGGGATACGGAGGCCATGAGGACTATGCCGAGAAGATAGTTGTCACCGCGCACCTAGTATATGAAGGTGACGATGTTGCCGCTATGGTGAGGATTCCCACTGTGGTGAGGGTTCCTACCGTGGTGACAACCGTACTTGTGGCGCCGTCCATCGCCATGGGGCAGCCCGGGCCTAGTCCTCGGGTCCGGAGGAAAGGCCCAAAAGATCCTGCTGAAGAAGAAGGCCACAAAGGTGACGATGCAACCCCTGATCGAAGAAGGAAGCAGTAGGCAAATCCCCGTCCAAGAAAGGAGCCGCCAACAGACAGGCAGGGGTCAACCGCGGAGGATGCCGAAGAAGGAGAGGCAGATGACCAGCCTCGGGCGCCGTAGAGGAGGAGGCTGGTAAAGAGTACGCGCCAAGCGACTGAAGATGAGACTGAAGAAGAAGAAGTCTCCGAAGAAGAGGCGGATCCGCACTTGAAACGCGGTGACGGAATGAAGTCGAAAGGACGGCCGAACAGACCAGGCGACATATTATGGGCCAAACACGGCCCCCATTAAGGGAAGGGGTCTATTCTGAGTTCAGACTCATCATGGTGAGCGACGGGTCTGAGAGCTCCACTGGGGAGCTAGCGAGGGCAACAACGCCTCAAGGCCCTGCTGAAGGGCGAGTTGAAGAGGAAGCTATGGCGAGGGCTTCAAACACTGCAGCCGTCGTGCGGGCCGTGGCAGAAGGCAAAGCCGTCATCACCCAAGGGCTAGCCTCCGGAGCGGCCGACAAGGTGGCCCAAGAAGTGGGCATGCCTGAGAAGAGCACGACCCTCAATCCCCTCACCATAGCATCAGTTGAGGTCCTAGTGCAGATAGTTGTTACGGGTTCTCACGAGGCAGAGGAGATGGGTGACCATGGGAAGACCAAAAGGGGCCCCTTCCCCCTTCGAAAGTGCGGAGAGTGCGACTACATCATGCACCTTTAAGCGGTTGGAGGGGAGGAGCCTATCACCAGGCAGACCGATGTCTCCGTGGAGGCCCGAGCTGCCTATGAGGATGATCGCCTCCCGCTGTCACAATCGCTGAAGGCGAAGGCTTCTTTGGCGCCTTCAGTGCCAGTCCTGGAGGCGGCCCTGGAGCGCTTCCAGGGAAGGGTTTCCCAGGGACCTTCCCCCACCCACACTGTGTCACAGTTGGAGCGGATGGTACGGTGCTAGGGTTAAGCCCTGAGGATACCACGAGCACTCGAGGGACTACTACCGGGCGAAGTGCTACCCCGAGGAGAATGATGAGGCAGACGTCGATGTGGAGGCT